>JAJPUD010003588.1:156505-208483 GCA_023553655.1 Myrmecobius fasciatus
CTCTCTCTCTCTCTCTCTCTCTCTCTCTCTCTCTCTCTCTCTCTCTCACACACACACACACACACACACACACACACACACATCTCCTCACTACCCTGTCTCGCTTTCTTCTTTCTCTTATCTTTCTCTCTCCCTCCTCTTATTCTCTGTCTGGAAACTCTCCTGAAAGTAATCACAGGATAGTCAGAGAGCAGAGCTCACTAATTTAGGTACACCTGGGTTAAAACATGGACATGTACCAGTAAAATGGAAAAATGGACCACCAAATATAAAAAAATTCCAGAAATTATGGAATGTAAACTAGAAATGAACTGAGATAAAATCTAGTACAACGTGGCCCTCATCAAAAATCTCCTCTGTCTCATCCCCAACAATTGAATTATTAGTCTTTTCTTAAAATCCTAAGTGAAGAGGAATTCACTCTTTTCAGAAACAACACTGACTAGCTCATTGGAATTTGGTGTTTCCCAGCAGACAGAAATCCTCAGATGCTTAACTACTCTAGCCCCTGGGGATTGTGAGGGTGTGATAAATAAGGTAGCTCTCTCCCAGGCTTGGGGTAAAAGAAAGAAATAAAATCTTGACATGGGCAAGAAGTGGAGCATGCATGAAAAATAATAATACTAAAAAATACCTAATTCAAAGAAGGCAATAAATACTATTGCAATGGAAAGAGAGATCTATTAGGTGTATTTCAATAGCTATTTAATAGCCAGTGTGTGTAGGCTAACAGGTACTTTTACATGATGTAGTGAAATAATTCAAAAAGCTATAGACAAAGCAGCACCTTGCCCAGCAGAGCTTCCTCCAACACTTATTGATAAGGAGGACTGGGAACAAAAGGTCACTTGAATCAGCATGACTTTCAATATTTCAATAGCACAACCATATACATATAGGTATATGTATTTGTGTATGTATATATACAAATATATAAAGAGAGAGAAAGCAAGAAAGAGACAGAGAGAGAGAGAGAAAGAGAGAGAGAAAGAGATGCAGAGAGAAAAATAGATTCATAGAGATAGAGATGCACACACACACACACAGAGGAGAGAGAGAGAGAGAGAGAGAGAGAGAGAAAGAGAGAGAGAGAGAGAAAGAGAGAGAGAGAAAGAGAGAGAGAGAGAGAGAGAGAGAGAGAGAGAGAGAGAGAGAGAGACTTCATCAGACCCTGGCCCCTTAAAGCCCCTGGACACATGAAACCAAAATGACACATAAGAGTAGGATCAGAGATTTAGCTGTAAGGGACCTCAAAGGCCATCTAGTCTAGAAACCTCACTTTGCAAATAAGAAACCTTAAGCCTGGGGCAATTATTGAGGTAGAATTTGAACACAGGTCCTCTCTGCAGAGATTGCATTTTTTCCACTATACCACTAAAACTTTGTAGGGTGTCAATGATATGCTATTATATTGCTAAAAGTGACTAGAAGGGGAGGCTCCTAACACTCAGGCTACATACAATTCATAGCAAAATTGTGCAGTTGTCAAGGCTTATCATTATTATTTATGTTTTCTTTCATGTTTTAATGTATCCCCTTTAGCAAGTCATATAACTTTTCTGAATTTTATTAGTTAGATGATTATGCTTGCATTTTCTACCATCCTGTCTTCTTCCTCCCACCTGTCCTGACCATGGCCATCAAGTAGGATACAAGCTTCTAGAGGACCAAGGCTATCTCATTTTCATACTTATGGTCACAGTAACTAGCCCAGTTCTTGTCACGTAGTTGACACTCAATAGATGACTGCTGAATAAATGGATTTGCTAAATACATGGAGACTATTATCATTATTATTATTATTATTTCAGCATTTGCCAGAAACCTTGTAACATTTTCAACACTCCAGTTGCCTCTCAGGAGCTTCCCTGATTTTTTTCAGGAATGTCAGTCAAGTTCTAAAGATTTCAAGGGACTGTTTGTCAGATATGTTGAATGAAAGCACCACATGTGATTTTGTAATGCAAAGAAAATTGTCTGTTTAAACTTCCTAAGTCTACACACATAGAGATATAATATACAAATATTTGGATTTTTTGTGATTGGGTCTCCCTATCTTGTTGGAAGTACAGGGGCACTCTTTCATCCCAATACTGATGGGTATGGAAGTTTTAGTCTGCTGTTTTTTCCCAATATGGGCTAGTTTTCTCTTTCTTTGATATTCTGGTGGTCATCTATATCCAGGGACTCACCATATTGTTGCCAAACATAGTGTGGATACCTAATTGGTTTAGCTCTACTGTAGCTCAGAACTCCAAACTTATGCTATTCATTGCTTCAGTCTTTCCAGCAGCAGAAAAACATGCATTAAACAATATTTATTAAACACTAATATGTGTCATGTGCTGTGCATTTCTGATATATGTCTATATATCATCTACCTATCTATCTATATATCCTAGAATTTCAGTTTGTGACCTACTTTTTTGTGCAACATAATGAGAAATTTTTCTTCATGGGGAATTCCTTTCTATATTTATAAATAAGAACATGTTTAATATAATCCTAACTATTCAAGCCTTGTAAGGAACATGTTACCTTCTGTACTATGTCACTTAATTGAACTTTAACAAATATATATATATATATACATACATATGTATGTGTATATATATATATATATATATATATATATATATATATCTAATGCCAACTATGAGGAAGAGACACATGTTTTAATGGATAGAGAGCTGGTCTTGGAACCAGAAAATCTTGAGTTCAAATCTTACCTCTGACACATATTGGCCAGGTGACTCTATGCGAGTCATGTAACTTCTTCATGCTTTAGGTACTGACTTGAAGTTGCAAAGAAAAGACTATAAGATTATAAATTGCAAAGAAAATGCCAACCTGAGTTATATTCTTCATCTGGGAGTTCCCCACACCAAAATATCACTACCCTCATCTCTTTCCCTATTCATAAGTGAGAGGCAGCAAGGATTAGTGGATATAGAACTGGCCTGTGTCAAGCAGAGTTGCTTCTGATAAATATTGGGTGAGTTCCTCCAGCAAAATCACTTGAGCTCTAAGAATGCGAATTCAGGTGAACATATTTTTAATAATTGTAAGTTAAAGTTCATATTACTGGTGAAGAAATGGCTCTTCAGAGAGTTGGATGTTAAATCCAATGTTTCTTCTACTCTACTAGTTATGAGAGGACTGTTTGACTACTCAAATTATTTTCAACATTAAATCACTGATGCTTTGATGGATGTGGAGTTTCCTTACAATGGATACTCTCCTTCCATCAATCAAGCAACCAGATACCACTAAAGTTATTTCCACTTCATTTTGTGCTATGTAAAATCACCTAATTTACCATTTGAGGGAATTAAAGGAAAGGAAGGTCAGAAAGTTTTCAGTTGAAAGCATATATTTCATTATTATAAGTTACCATTCCTTTTTTGCTTTGATAGAACTTTTGAGTTACAGATTAATTATAGTGTTCCCAAATTATTAACTGAGCGTAGGGGTGGGGGTAGAAGTGTGGGGTGGGTGTGAAATGGCAATTAAATTTCTCTTGGATCAAATATCCACTCAAAAATTCCAGGATAGTTTCTTTATTGAATAATAAATTAGAATAATGCCAATATTCCTGGCTTTGGAGGCACACACTGATCAGAGAGTTTCAGAAGGTAGTTTTATTCAAAATAAAGAAAAATCAATACTTATACATTCTGAAATATACAAATTACAGAGCCCTAAATTCTTGTATGTCTTATTGCCCTCAATAGTTCATAATTTTATTCTCCAATGTCTGGATAAAATTAAATTTAAAAAACATTTTTTAAGCATTTATTATATGCTAAGCATGGTGCTAGAAGCTGAGAATATAAATAAATGAAAAAAAATCATACTTTTACTCTTAAAGAACTTTATATTCTGTTGGGGGTGGGAAGGATGAGTATTCAGATATGTTAGCCTTCTCAATGATGTGGGAGGACTGAGAGAAGTTCTTTATTATTATTATTATTATTTTATTCAAGCTTATTATTTTCAAAACATATGCATGGATAATTTTTCAACATTGACCCTTGCAAAACCTTGTCTTCCAATTGTTCTCCCCCTTCCTCCACTCCCTCCCCTAGATGGCAAGTTATCCAATATAATTAAAAGGTAAAAATATATGTTAAATAAAATAAATACATACATATTTATACAATTATCTTTCTGCACAAGAAAAATCAAATCAAAAAGGAGAAAAAAATGAGAATGACAATAAAATGCATGCAAACAATGACAAATAGAATGAAAATGCTCTGTTCTGATCCACACTCAGTTTCAACAGTACTGTCTCTGTGTGTAGATGGCTCTTTTCATCACAAGATCATTGGAACTGATATGAATAATCTTATTGTTGAAAAGAGCCATGTCCATCAAAATTGATCATTATATAATTTTATTATTGTCATGTACAATGATGTCCTGGTTCTGCTCATTTCACTCAGCGTCAGTTCATGCAAGTCTCTCCAGGCCTCTCTGAAATCATCCTGCTGGTCGTTTCTTATAGAATAATAATATGCCATGACATTCATATACTATAATTTATTCAGCCATTCTCCAACTGATGGGCATCCACTCAGTTTCCAGTTTCTTGCCACTACAAAAAGGGCTGCTACAAATATTTTTACACATGTCGGTCCCTTTCCATTCTTTATGATATCTTTACGATATAAGCCCAGTAGAAACACTACTAGATTAAAAGGTATATGCACAGTTTGTTAGTCCTTTGGGCATAGTTACAAATTGCTCTCTAGAATGGTTGGATTGGTTCACAACTCCAACAAAAATATATTAGAGTCCCAGTTTTCCCACATCCCCTCCAACATTTGTCATTATCTTTTCCTGTCATCTTAGTTAATCTGACAGGTGTGTAGTGGTATCTCAGAGTTGTCTTAATTTGTATTTCTCTGATCAAAATTGATTTAGAGCACTTTTTCATATGACTAGAAATGGTTTTAATTTCTTCATCTGAAAATTGTTCATACCCTTGGAGCATTTATCAATTGGAGAATCATTTGAATTCTTTTAAATTTGAGTCAATTCTCTATACACTTTAGAAAAGAGGTCTTTATCAGAACCCTTAAATGTAAAAATCTTTTCTCAGTTTATTGCTTCCCTTCTAATATTGTACAAAACTTTTTAACTTAATATAATAAAAATTATCCATTCTGTATTCAATAATGAACTCCAGTTCTTCTTTGGTCACAAATTCCTTCCCCCTCCATCGATCTGAGAGGTAAACTATCCTTTGTTCTTCTAATTGCTTATAATATCACTCTTTATGTCTAAATCATGAACCCATTTTGACCTTATCTTGGTCTATGGTGTTCGGTGTGGATCAGTGTCTAGTTTCTGCCATACTACTTTCCAATTTTCCCAGCAATTTTATCACACAGTGAGTTCTTATCCCAAAATCCTCTTGGGTCCTGTGTGGATAGAAGATGATATATGTGTCAGGGCAGCTTGGGCTAACCCTAAACACTGTAGAGCCAGTGGTGGAATAAGAGGGAAATTCAGGTTGGGTATATAACTCAGTTAATACCTGGTGATTAGGTTCCTACAGACCTAATTAAGATCTACTTCATTTTCTCATCCTAACATTGTAAGGGATCTCATGTACCAACAAAATAGTTTGCAATTGGACAGTATGCTTGATATCTGGTTACTATCTGAAGATCTATGTAGCACAAATCTAAACTTTCTCACTTGCTAATTGTTTAGCTTAGTTTAACTAAGTCATTTAGCCTTTCTGAGTCTCAGTTTTTTTTTTAATCTATAAAATGAAGAGGTTGGGTTAGATGATGTTCTAAGATACTTTTTATGAAGTTGGTCCAGAATAGGGTCCTAGCAGCAAGAGGCTTTGTGTGGAGGAGAATAATTGCTACTGACAGATAGGAAATTCTTTTTTCCTCAGGGAGCTCAATGACAAAGGTAAAATAAGTATTGCTACCACATGTGGCAGTAGATGAAGGATCTAGGAGATCTCCAAACCCAGTCTTAGTTGAGTTTGCAAAAAAAAAATAGAGCTTCAACCCTCTGTATTCCAAATTATATAAAAAGTATATTGAACAATTAATGTAGGAAAAACAAAGTGAATGAAAAGCATATTGCTTAATTATGACATGCATATTGATGGACATTGAATGGAGATATTTAAGTTGAGCTTAGAATGAAATAGAAGGAACCAATACTGCTGAATTGAATTTGTGAAATTACATAGTTCTTCTCTAATGGTCTAATTAAACTGCCTGCTACCATAAAAAAATCACCAAGTTAGCACCAGTTTTCTCTGGGTGACATCATCTGACTGGGAATCATGAACACAATATGCTCAGAAGAATGACAATTACCAGAGGGCCATGAAAAGATGAATGGTTGGTCTCAATAGCCTATAGGATATTATCAGTGATGACATATGCAAGAAAAAAGGTACAAGAAACATCAAGAATATGGAAAAATATGTGCTAGTGAGGTAAAAAGAATGAGAAACAGCAGATGGATAGTATAAGAGCTGCCCTCTAGTTATTGTAATAGTCAGAGGAAGTCATCTAGCATATTAAATAGATTGTCTTGGAGAATTTACAGAAAAACAAAATAAAACAAAGTACTTAGAATCTCACAGGAAAAGGAGGCATGTGAATTAAATGGTGTTCACTATTGAAATCGCTGGTCTGTCTTCTGCTATTGGTATTCTGGCTGACCATATTTTCCAGACTCCTGAGAAATTATTATGGAGTAGAGGTTCAGTAAGATTCCAAGCAGGACTGATCATCTTACATTAGGGAAATTTTGCACCTCTGTGAGGACTGTGTCTGGAATCATTTATTGAGCAAATCCTTTAAATAAGTATTGTTTAATTCTCTATATTTGTATACCTAGGGCTTAGCACAGGGCCTTGCACACAATAAGCATTTAATAGATGCTTGTTGATAGATTGGATGTCGCATTATTTTTGGCTTTTCTGAAGAATCTGAAGACCATTGAGTAGAGAAAATAGTAACAGTATCTACCTTGTTATGTAAATAAGAGGGAATTGAGGTACTGAATTGAGTTAGAAGCTCCTATTGGTTTAAAAATCCTCAGAGGAAAAACAAAGTGGTTGAAGAATGCTTATTTCTCATATTATGATATGTATCTGGATAAAGACCATTGTGTTAGTCTAGTGACACAGATAGATGATAATCCAGGGTATATGAAAGGAAAGCCAGAAAGAATGACAAATATGTAGGAAAACTTCAAAAATTATATTAAGGCTTAGATCAAGTATTTATTTCAAAGAAAAGTAAGCTGTACATACATGAGATATACTGTTTTTGTACAATTCTCTTCTGTTGTACTCCAAATGCCAGTTTATTTGATATTAGTTAAATTAATAATTATTACTACTATCATCATCATCACTGAGAGCTGGGTTTAGAATTAAATGGAAAGAGAAAATGACTACTGATAAGAATTTACTCCAGACTTGATTGGAGGATGGGGTGGAGCAGAGTGTGACTGTACAGATTCTCTGAGTAAGTGACCTTGCTTTTTCTGTTTTGGGAATAAGCTCAATAGAGAAGGTAATGACCTCTCTCCCTCTTTAAATTCCTGTACCATCATCCTCCCAGTCACGGAGTCCCCAAATCAAAAGCCAGTTTCTGTATTTTAAGGAAAAGTACACACTGAACAATGCAAAAAGAGTCAAAAGTTGCATGTGTCTGCCAGGATTAAACTAAAAAGGGGTCCCAGATCTTACAGCTCTTCATCTCTAAACTCCCATTGCTTTTCTTTCAACTCCAGCCTTGTTGGAGCCCTTGTCTCAGACCACAGTATCAATCACCAGGATTTTGGAATTTGAAGAATCTTCCTTCTACAATCTCACTGCAGCAGAGACAAATGTGTTCTTGGCATTCTAATTTAGAGTTTTGAATGAATTTCCCCATAGAAACAGTAAACAACCAACTTAAAAATGTACTTCTGGAACATTTTTGAAAGTTGGGAACAGCTTGTATTCAGAATATTTGCTAAATTATTATAGATACCACTATAATGCATTGAACACAAACAACTACATAGAACTAGCTTCAAGAATGTTATAAAATTATAATTGAAATAACTCCTGAAAAGATGTCGTGTTGCCAACTGGTACTTAAAACCGAATATGGCAGAAGAAATAAACTTTGGGTCTGATTTGGACCTGGAAGGATCCCCAAAGTCAATCTGCTCTAATTTGCTCATTTTTTTTAGATGAGGAAACTGAACCCCAGGAAACTTGTGATTTTCTCTAGATTATACAAGTAGGAAGTTTCAAAGTAGAATCTGACGCCAAATTCTCTGACTTTAGAACCATTTATATTTCTATACTACCATTATAATAAGGTCATAAATATAATGGGGCCTAAAGCTAGAAGGAACCTCAGAGGCTATCTAGAACAATCCTTTCATTTTACAGATGAGGAAAAATGATCACCTCATGTACCAATTCTGGATTTCCATGGATGCCAATTAAAAAACAAAAACAAAAACTGTCACATTTTAGCAAGAGGGAATGACATCACAAAGAGAATTGTTTCAGATTGAGCCTCAAAGACAATTTGTAGTCTCTGTAATTCATTTCAACTCAACAGGCATTTGTTAATTGGAATGTATGTAAACATGTGTTAGAATCAATGTCTTACATGACCTGAAGACCCTAAATAAAGGCTCAATCAATAAAAAAGCTACCATTGTTATCATCAACGATCTCTACCTTACTCTCCATTGAATAGCATTTTCTTAGTCCTCATTTTCTCTGACTTCTGTTGCATTTGATGCAATTGATTTCCTCCCTCTTTACTGAAATTGCTTTTCCATTATTCTCTTGCTCTACTTTGTTGACCATTGTTTTCTCTGTCCCTACCGTCTAATTTTTATAGATGTGCACACTACATTTCATCATTTACTTTTTAAAGCAAGTCCTTAGTGAATGATTTTTCATAAAGGACATTGCTTTCATTAATCAAACCAAGGAAATAAAATTCCTCCAAGCACCTCAAACACACTAATTTAAAATCAAATGAATCATCTTGGCCTCTCTAAACTCCTTACCTTTAAAAAAAAATTGCTTCTTTTTACTGAAGATTTTAATTTTCAAAACATATGCAAGGATAATTTTCCACAATTGCCCCTTGCAAAATCTTGTGTTCCAATATCCCCCTTTTCTCCCTACCCCCTCTCCTAGATGGCAAGTAATGAAATATATGTTAAACATGGTAAAATATATATGTAAATCCAATATGTGTTATGTATTTATACAATTATCTTGCTGTACAAGAAGAATCAGATCAAAAAGGAAAAAAATGAGAAAGAAAATAAAATTCAAACAAACAACAACAAAAGAAGTGAAAATGTTTTGTTGTGATTTACACTCACTTATCATAATCCTCTCTCTAGGTATAGATGGACTTTGCAATATAAAAAAATGCTGATCATTTATGTGGATTTATTTTGAATCCTGCAACTTTGCTAAAGTTGTGAATTGTTTCTAGTAGTTTTATAGTTGAGTCTCTAAGGTTCTCTAAGTATACAATCATGTCATCTGCAAAGAGTGATAATTTGGTTTCTTCATTACCTACTCTAATTCCTTTTATCTCTTTTTCTTCCCTTATTGCCAAAGCTAACATTTCTAATACAATATTAAATAGTAATGGTGACAGTGGGCAACCTTGTTTCACCCTGATCTTACTGGGAAGGGTTCTAATTTATCTCCATTAAATGCTTGCTGATGGTTTTAAATAGATGCTACTGATCATTTTAAGAAAAAAGTCCATTTATTCCCATATTCTCTAGTGTTTTCAATAGGAATGGGTGTTGGACTTTATCAAATGCTTTTTCTGCATCTATTGAAATAATCATATGATTTTTGTTAGTTTGGTTATTGATATATTCAATTATGCTAATAGTTTTCCTAATATTGAACCAGCCCTGCATTCCTGTTATAAATCCTATTTGGTCTTAGTGTATTATGCTGGGGATGAAATTCTGTAATCTCTTGGCTAATATTTTATTTAAGATTTTTGCATCAATATTTATTAGGGAAATTGGTTTATAACTTTCTTTCTCTGTTTTCACCCTACCTGGTCTAGGTATCAGCACCATATCTGTATCATAAAAGGAATTTGGTAGGACTCCATCTTTTCCTATTTTTTCAAGCAGTTTATATAGTATTGGAATTAATTGTTCTTTAAATGTTTGGTAGAATTCACATGTAAATCCATCTGGTCCTGGAATTTTTTTCTTAAATTTTTCTAAAATGGGACCATTTAAATAATTTATTTCCTCTTCTTTTAACCTGGGCAATCTATATTTCTATAAATATTCCTCCATTTCCCTTAGATTATCAAATTTATTGACATATATTTTGACAAAATAACTCCTAATTATTGCTCTAATTTCTTCTTAATTGACAGAAAATTCTCCATTTTCATTTTTGAGACTAACAATTTGATTTTCTTTCCTTTTTCTAATCAGATTAACTGAGTTTATATATCTTGGGTTTTTTTTGTAAAACCACCTCTTAGTTTTATTTATTAATCCAATAGTTTTCTTACTTTCAATTTTATTAATCTTCCCTTTTATTTTCAGAATTTCAAATTTAATATTTAATTGAGGATTTTTAATTTGTTCTTTTTTCTAGCTTTTTAAATTGTAAGTCCAGTTCACTGATCTTCTCTTTCTCTATTTTATGCAAATATGTAAGAGATATAAAATGTCCCTTAATAACTGCTTTGGCTGAATCCCACAAATTTTGGTATGTTGTTTGTCATTTCTTGGATGAAGTTATTGATTGTGTCTATGATCTGTTGTTTTACCCATTCATTCTTTAGGATTAGATTATTTAGTCTCCAATTAACTTTTGGTCTATTTTTCCCTGGACTTTTATTGCATGTGATTTGTATTGCATTATGATCTGAAAACAAAATGTATTCACTATTTTTCTACCTTTTTGCATTTGATTTTGAGTTTTTTATGCCCTAATACATCGTCAATTTTTGTATAGGTTACATGAACCACCAAGAAAAAAGTAAATTCTTTTCTGTCTGCATTCAATTTTTTTCAAAGATCTATCATACCTAACTTTTCTAAAATTCTATTTACCTTCTTAACTTCTTTCTTATTTATTTTGTGGTTTGATTTATCTAGTTCCAAGAGAGCAAGTTTGAGATACCACACTAGGATAGTTTTGCTGTCTATTTCTTCTTGCAGCTCTCTTAACTTCTTATCTAGGAATTTGGATGCTATCCTACTTGGAGGATATATGTTTAGTGCTCATGTTGCTTCATTATCTATGGTACCATTTAGCAAGATATAGTTTCCTTTCTTATCTCTTTTTATTAGATATATTTTTGCTTTTGCTTGATCTGAAATCAGGACGGCTACCTCTGTTTTTTTTTTTTACTTCACCTGAAGCATAATGGATTCTGCTCCAACCTTTTACCTTTACTCTGTATGTATCTCTCTGTTTTAAATGTGTTTCTTGTAAGGGGCAGCTAGGTGATACAGTAGATAGAGCACCAGCCCTGAAATGGGAAAGAGCTGACTTCAAATCTGGCCTCAGACACTTAATACTTCCTAGCTGTGTGACCTTGGGCAAGTCACTTAACCCCAAATGCCTCAGCAAAAAAAAAAAAAAGTGTTTCTTGTAAACAACATATCATAGGATTCCGGATTTTAATCCAGTCTTCTATTTGCTTCCATTTTATGGGAGAATTCACCCCATTCACATTCACAGTTAAAAAAATTAATTCTCTATTTCCTGCCGTCTTATTTACCCCAAGTTATGCTTTTCTCTTTCCTTTCCCCCTTCCCTCTTTCTCAATAATTTGCTTCTGATCACCACCTCCTTCAAATAGCCCTCCTCTTTTAGAGCCCCTCCCCCTTTCTTATACTTTTCCCCTACTACTTCTGTTTTCCTTCTATTAGCTTTCCCCTTTCTTTTCCCCTTTCCCTTCCCAATCCCCTATAAGTTGAGAAAAGTTTCCTTGTGAAACCAAATATATCTGATATTCTCTTTGAGCCAAATCTGATAAAAGATTCACACAATGTTCATCCTCCTCCCTTCTTTCCCTCAATTATAATAGGTCTTCTTTGCCTATTCATGAGATGTAATTTCCCTCATTTTCCCTCCATTTCCCTTTTTTTCCAATACAATCCCCTTTCCACCTGTAGTTTCTTTTTCATATTATCACAACAAAATCAAATTAAACCTGCACTTTCTAAGTATACCCATAACAGAAATATAGTTTTCAAGAATTTTTTCCTTTTTACCTTTTTATGGTTCTCTTGAGTTCTGATTTTGGAGATCAATTTTTTTTTGTTGTTGTTCAGCTCTGGTCTTTTCTTCCAAAATTAATGAAATTCTCCTGTATCATTGAATGTCTATCTTGTTTTCCCTGAACAATAATGCTCATTTTAGCTGGATAGTTGATTCTTGGCTGCAATCCAAGTTCCTTTGCCTTCTGGAACATCAGATTCCAGGCCTTCGATCCTTTAAGTTGGAAGGTCTGCTAGGTCTTGGGTAATCCTGATTGTTGCTCCTTGATATCTGAATTGTTTCTTTATTTTGTCCTTGATGTCCTTTTGTCCCAGATCTGAAATTTAGCTACTATATTCCTTGGAGTTTTCATTTTGGGATCTCTTTCAGAAGGTGATTGGTGAATTCTTTCAATGGCACTTTACCTTCTGATTCTAGGATCTCAGGGCAGTTTTTATTGGTGATTTCTCATAATATGATATCTAGGCTTTTTTTTTTTTTCATCAAGGCTTTCAGGAAATCCAAGTGGTTTTCTATTGCTTATCTAATATAATGCAAATTCTTTTTTTTTCTTTTTGCTGAGGCAATTGAGGTTAAGTGACTTGCCCAGGGTCACACAGCTAGGGAATATTAAGTGTCTGAGACCAGATTTGAACTCAGGTCCTCCTGGCTTCAGGGCTGGTGCTCTATCCACTGTGTCAGCTAGCTGTCCCTATAATGCAAATTCTTTAGCTGAAAGCTTAGAGCTAGGATTTTGTGGATAAATATTTAACAATTATTTCTCTATCTCTCTAAATATACATAATATAAATTTTTAAGTTTCATCTGCATTATTAAGATTATTATTTATTAATCTTAATTAATGCCATAAATTCCCTATAGAAATCTGATCTAATCACAATGTGCAATCTTTGTGATATATGGCTGTAATCCTTTTGCTAGTTTTTTATTTTAAAATACTGTATGCTATTCATTAAGCAAAGTAGCCTATAGTTTTCCTTTTCTGTTTTTTCTCTCCTTAGTTTAAGTATCAATACCATATTTATGTCATAAAGTAAATTTGGTAAAATTGCTTCTTTACTTTTTTTTTAAGTAGTCCATAAAGTATTAGGATTAATTGTTCCTTAAATGGTTGGCAAATCCATCTGATCCTGGGTATTTTTTCTTAAAGAACTCATTTAAGGTTTATTTAATTTATTTATCTAAAATATGATTATTTAAGTATTCTACTTTCTCTTATGACAATCTGGGCAGCTTGAACTTTTTATAAATGTCTATTTAACTTAGATTCTCAGTTTTAAATAACTTAATAATTGGTTTAGTGTCATCTTCATTACTGGTATATCTAATCTTTTCATTTTTGATACTAGTAATCTGGCTTTCTTTTTTTAAAAATCAAATTACCCATTGGTTCATCTATTTATTTGTCTTTTTCATAAAACTAACTCTTGATTTTATTGATTATTTGATTTTCACAATTTAAATTTTGTTTTTTAAGTGGGGATTTTTAATTTGTTTTTTTTTTTCTAATTTTTTTAATTGAATGCCCAATTAACTGATCTGCTCTTTTTCTCTTTTACTGATTTGGCAATTAGAGATGTAGACTTTCATCTAAATATTGCATTGGTTCTCTCATTTTTGTCATTCTCTTTGTTGATTTGTTGATTATATGTTTTGTTCTTTGACTTATTTATTCTTTAGAATTAGATTATTTAGTTTTCAGTTAGCCTTTAACCCTTGTTTCCTTTATTAACAAACTTAGAACTTGATAATATACTATATTCCTTTCCCAGATAGATATAAGCTCCTTATTGATATGGCTTGAATGTTCATCATTATCCATTAAAAACATACAATAATCAGCCAGTCAAAAAACATTTATTCAACTTCAATTATGTGCCAAGCACTGTGCTAAGCATTAGGAAAACAAAGTTCCTGCTCTCAAAATGTTCACAGTCTAACAGGGAAAATAACATACAAACATCTATGTCGAAAGAAACTATATGTAGAAAATATTAGAAGTACTCAACAGAGGGAAGACACTAGAATTAATAATTAATTATGCTGTATTACATTTAAGTCAATGTAGAAAACTTTGGTAATCTTCAGACTATAAATATTAAACAAAGAAGAAAGTATAAACTCACAGAGGCCATTTGCCAGTGTGATGGAAGATATCCTGATTAAAATACAAATAAAAGAAGGATTATCTATTGCCAAAAAGGTTCTCCAAAGGTTTCTAATTTCAGGTGGCATTGTACTACTTGCATTGACCTCTGGAATACTACAAAACTTCCTAACTGAAATCCATGATGCTTGGAGGTTAATTTAGTTCTCCATGCTCCCCCACCAAAACAATATGAAACCAAAAAACTAAATAGATTTTAAATACACATATCCATATTATGGATAAGCAATTCATTGAATTAATCACTCAATATATCTATAGATGTTTTGATTCAGATATTGAACAATTTATTGATCCATAAATTTCTCTTCCATTTAGGTAGATGGAGAAGAAAATGTCAGCTATAAGACATATGTCTCTTTGACAGACATTATGAAAGACTGGAGGAAAAAGGACTGGGTTATATTTGAGAAACTCCAATGTACTTTCAATGACGCTAAGTTGCCACAAAAACCCATCTTTCTTACCATTACTATTTAACATTGTATTAGAAATGTTAGCTTTGGCAGTAAGAGAAGAAAAAGAGATTAAAGGAATTAGAGTAGGTAATGAGGAAACCAAATTATCACTCTTTGCAGATGACAACATGGTATACTTAGAGAACCCTAGAGACTCAACTAAAAAGTTACTAGAAAAAATTCACAACTGGGGGGCAGCTAGGTGGCGCAGTGGTTAGAGCACCAGCCCTGAAGTCAGGAGGACCTGAGTTCAAATCTGGTCTCAGACACTTAACATTCCCTAGCTGTGTGACCCTGGGCAAGTCACTTAACCCCAATTGCCTCAGCAAAAAGCAAAAAAAGAAAAAGAAAAAGAAAAAAAAGTAAAGAAAAGAAAGAAAAAATTCACAACTTTAGCAAAGTTGCAGGATACAAAATAAATCCACATAAATCAGAAGCATTTTTCTATATTACCAACAAAGTTCAGCAGCAAGAGATAGAAAAAGAAATTCCATTCAAAATAACAGATGATAGTATAAAATATTTGGGAATCTATTTGCTAAGGAAAAGTCAGGAACTATACGAACTAAACTACAAAACACTTTCTACACAAATAAAGTCAGACCTAGTCAATTGGAAAAACATCAAGTGCTCATGGGTAGGCCAAGCGAATATAATAAAAATGACAATACTACCCAAACTAATTTACTTGTTTAGTGCCATACCAATCAAACTCCCAAGAAATTATTTTACAGATCTAGAAAAAAATAGTAGCAAAGTTCATTTGGAAGAATAAAAGGTCAAGAATTTCAAGGGAATTAATGAAAAAAAAGGCCGATGAAGGTGGGCTTGCTGTACCAGATCTAAAACTATATTTTAAAACAGCAGTCATCAAAACCATTTGGTACTGGCTAAAAAACAGAGTAGTTGATCAATGGCATAGGATAGGATCACAGGATAAACTAGGCAATAACTATAGCAATTTAGTGTTTGATAAACCCAAAGACCCCAGCTTTTGGGATAAGTACTCACCATTTGACAAAAACTGCTGCGAAAATTGGAAACGGGTGGAAGAAATTAGGGCTAGACCCATACCTAACACCACATACCAAGATAAGACCCAAATGGGTTCATGATTTGGATATAAAGAGTGATATTATAAGCAAATTAGAGGAATATGTATAGTTTACCTCTCAGACCTGTGGAGATGGAATAAATTTATGTTCAAAGTAGAACTGGAACTCTTAATTGAACACCAGATAGATAATTTTGATTATATTAAGTTAAAAAGTTTTTACAAACAAAACTAATGCAGACAAGATTAGGAGGGAAGCAACAAATTGGGAAATCACCTTTACATTTAAGGGTTCTGATAAAGGCCTCATTTCTAAAATATATAGAGAACTGTCTCATATTTATAAGAATTCAAGCCATTCTCCAATTGACAAATGGTCAAAGGATATGAACAGACAATTTTCAGATGATGAAATTAAAACCATTTCTAGTCATATGAAAAGGTGCTTCAAATCACTATTGATCAGAGAAATGCAAATTAAGACACCTTAAGGTAGCACTACACACCTGTCAGATTGGCTAAGATGACAAGAAAAGATAATGATGAATGTTGGAAAACTGGGACACTGATATATTATTGATGGAACTGTGAATGGATCCAACCATTCTGGAAAGCAATTTGGAACTATGCTCAAAAAGTTATCAAACTGTGCATACTCTTTGACCCAGCAGTGTCTCTATTGGGCTTATACCTCAAAGAGATCTTAAAGGAAGGAAAAAGATGTGCAAAAATGTCTGTGGCAGCTCTTTTTGTAGTGGCTAGAAACTGGAAGCTGAATGGATGCCCATCAATTGGACAATGGCTGAATAAATTATGGTATATGAATGTTATGGAACATTATTGTTCTATAAGAAACGACCAGCAGGATAATTTCAGAGAGGCCTGGAGAGACTTGCATGAACTGATACTGAGCAAAGTGAGCAGAACCAGGAGATCATTATACACAGCAACAACAATACTATATGATGATCAATTCTGATGGTCATGGCTGTCTTCAACAATGAATTGTTTCAAGACAGTTCCATTTGTTCAGTGAAAAAAGTCATATACACCCAGAGAGAGGGATATGAAATGTGGACCACAACATAACATTTTCATTCTCTCTATTGATATTTACTTGCATTGTTTCCTTTCTCTGATTTTTTTTCTTGTAGATAAAATTTTTCTTGCACAACAATGATAAGTGTGGAAATATGTATACATATATTTGATTTGTCAAGTATTTTAACATAATTAACATGTAGTGGATTTTCTACCATCTAGGGGAGGGGTGGGGACTAGGGAGAAAAATTTGTAACAGAAAGCTTTGTAAGGGTCAATGTTGAAGAATTACCCATACATATGTTTTGCAAATAAAAAAGCTTTAATAAAAATCTTTCTAATATAAGTATTATTTATTCATTTTATGTCATATGCTGAAAAAACATGAAACACCAACCTCCATAAAGATTTCACATTTTAAGCAAAGCTAAGAGTAATGGAGAGGAACACAATGGGAGTAAATAGACTACAGAATATTACAAATGATGGTGATTAGTTCAAAGGAGGTATGTAAAAGACATGATTAGACATATATGGGAAGAAAAGAAATGCACTGATCACTTAATGAAAACTAGAGACAATAAATGGATAGTTCAAGTAGTAAATTGGTTCTTGCTGAATAGAAAGAAAGGATTTAGGACATTGTCAATATCTTGAAGAATTTATGGAAAGACATAAATAAAAATCACACAGAATGAGAAAGATTAGAGGAGTAAATAACAGAATTTACATAGAACAGTCTGCAAGTAGTACACCCATGGCACTATCTAAGCATCAAAATTCTTAGGAATTGTGTAAAAGTTTTAGGCATATAGTAGGTGCTTATGGTCAACTGGCAACTAAATCCATTTTGAGACCTATTGTTTTGTGGATGTCAATCTTTGCTTTTCTCTCTGAAAGTTCTCCTTCAAAGTTTAGGCATCACACAGGGGTTAACAAGAACCACCCAGAAGAGAAAGAACTCTAGCAAATTCTCTCAAGCTAGAGACATTGATTCAACTATGCAAGAATTAGTCTATCCAAGAATAGAGATCCTAATCATGAGTAGGTTTTCTTCTTTAGATGTTTAATTCTTTGGTAATGGTAACCCATTAAATAAACAAACAAACAAACAAAAAAACTCTACATATTAACACATCAGATCCATAATGGTGTCTTTCTGATTCTGCAGGGACAGATTCAGAGGGTATTTAGGATCACACAATACTTAAGCAGTATAAGATCACACAAAATTTAAACAGTATAGGAACATTAGTTTAATTATTGGTACTATATATAGGGAGCTATTTTTCTTGATTAGCTGCTTGCTATATTGCTAGAGAAACTCAACCATGCCTATATTGATATTATTAGATGTTGTAAAAAAATTAAATGAAATCAATCAACCAATTAATCAGAAAACATTTATTACGAATCTACTACATACTTAGCCCTGGGTGCTAGAAATATAAAGACATAAATTAAATAGTCCCTGTCCTCTTGGTGTATATATTTTTTTAGTAGAGGCAATATGCAAATAAGTAAGTATGTATAAAAGAAAAGCAAAGTAATTTTTTAGGTGGATGACTCATATAACTAAGGGTATCAGGGTATATACTTTATATAGAAGAGGTCACTGGAATGGAGTTTTAAAGAAAAGAAAAGACTGGAAGCATATGAACTCCTTGATGGCAGAGGCTGTTTTAGACTTTCGGTGTAATTGCAGGATTAGTACAATATCTTACCTACTTACTAAGTGCTTAATAAATGTTTGTTGACTCATTGATTTTAAGAAGCCGAGATGAGATAGGAGTGCATTTCAGGCATGGGAGATAGCTAATACAAAGACAGAGGTAGAAGATGAGGTGATATATGTCAGAAATAGAAAGAAAGAAACACAGCATATGGACAGGGGAACAATATATAATATTTTTAAAAGTATATTGGGGACAGATTGTGAAGAACTTGAAAAGCTAAAGATTTTACATTTGATCCCAGATGCAATAAAGAAACATAGGAGTTTATTGAATAGATGAAAGGTATCATGAAACCCAAACTTTAGGAACATCACTTTGGCAGCTGTGTAAGGAGAGATTGGAGAAGTGAGAGCTTTGAATCAGAACAATTAGGATGTTATTGAAATAGTCCAGATAAGAGGAGACAAGGATCTGAAGTACAGAGGTGGCTCTTTGAGTAGAAATTAAGGGATAGATGCAAGAGTATTGGAAAAGTATAAATGGCAAAATTTGGCAATTAACTGGATATATGAAAAAAAGAAAGAGTGAGTAGTTAGGTTAACAGAGAGGATAATAAACTTGGAAAGTAGAAGGATATGCTACCCTGGACAGAAGTAAGGAGTTGAAAGGGAAACAGAATTCATTTTTAGACATGTTGAGGTTGTTGTTTATAGAATAACCAATTTAAAATTTTTATCAGTCAGTTGGAAATATGCTTCTGAATATACAGATCTGAGAGTTATTTCTATAGAAATATAATAAAATTCATAGAAATTGATGAGGTCTCAACAAGAGAGAATATAGGAAATAATAGGACTCAGGATTTAATCTTGGGGATACACCCACAGTTAGTTGACATGATATAGCTGATGGTCTAGTAAAGGAAACTGAGAAAGGAGCTAGTGCAGACAGCTAGGAGAAGAACCCAGAAATAACAGAATAAGAAAAATCCAAGGAAAATAGAGTATCTGATATGATGCTGCTAAAGACTCCCTGCTAATGCTGCAGAGAAGTCAAGAAAAGTCCATCATATTTTATGTTATTAATTAAAAAGATTTATTTAAGTATTATTTAAATTTATTATTATTTAAAAGACATTTAAAAGAACAGCTGAAAAGCAGATACAGGAGGTGGGGGAACTGTGTTCCTTGCTCACAGAAAGCAACAAGAAACTTTATGGGACAATTAATCATTGGACCTTGAATTGTTCATGATGAGCATAAATAAGAATGATCACCATAAAGATAACTATAGATTACATTCCAACACTTCTTCCAGAAGATGAAATAAAAAAAAATTCAATGAAGATTTGATCAACCATCTGCTAAGTTATCACATATCTTGATATTTAATATTTTCTTATTTTTAAAAATTAATTCACTTATTTTTATGTACATTTTTGGAGAGTGAGGCAGTTGGGGTCAAGTGACTTGTCCAAGGTTACACAGCTATTAACTATAAAGTGTCTGGGTCCAAATTTGAACTCAGGTCCTCCTGACTTCAGGTTTAGTACTCTATTCATTATGCCATCTACTTGCCCCTCAATATTTGAGTGTGGGGAGAAATGTGTTAGAAAATATAGTTTAAGAAATAAAACTTAATGAAGGTTTATAGAATACTCTTAAGTCTCATGACTACATATTAGTAATATTAATATGTAAAAGAACAATGATATGGAATTAGATTTGACATTCACTGAAAACTATCACTAAAAATTAAAGCTGACTATATAAATGATATAGAACTGATATTGACTGAGTATTTAATGGACTATTTTAGAATCATCTGACTGTATGTAATTAGATGACATCCTAGTTAAAACCAACATCAAAATCAACATCAATTTTTCTTAAAGAACAGAAATTCCTGTGTTTAATCATAAGAGCTCCAATTTGATATTTTAAAACAAGTTGTTGACTGAAAAGTGGGTAATAGATTTTTCTCTGAAAATTCAAAATCAAAGGAAAGCCAAATGAGGGTAGGGAAAGAGGCTTCATTATATTGATGTAATCCAGAGAAAGAACTGATAGTGTATAAACACACACATGCATGTATGTGTGTATGTGTGTGTCCAATGTTAATCATCTTTAGCATGGGAGAGCAAAAAAGGGGGAGGGAAATTTACATAATGACTTTATTATATATTTAAAATGAATATCAATTTGTATACAATAGATTTGCAGTTTCATGTACAATCATTTTTTTCTATTCAACTGTATTATGGAAATGCTTGTTTTAGTTCTTAAGTTCAGAATAAAATAAAAATTTTAAAAAGAAGTGGTATGGAATGATTAGAATAAAAGATAGTCTGGTCATGTAACAAGAGTAGGGGATGATGGATTGTGGGCTTGAGTATTCACAAAATAGTAAAAGACTGAATGGAAAGTCTACAAGTATTGAGTGGATCCTCCATGCAGAATGTATGGTCAGGCATGTAGAAAAATGGTTCAAGGTGAAGAAGGGTGGTGGCTTGAAGTGGTAAAATGTCAAGAAATGTCCTTATCAGTAAGATGATGGATACATTGAAGGATCAAAATAGGTAAGTGGTATAGCAGATAGAGAGCTAGACCTGGAGTAGAGAACATCTGAGTTCAACTTCAGCTTTAAACACATACTAACTATGTGACCTGGACAAATCAATTAACTTATCTTCTGCAATTGTCTAAATTGTAGAAATTTATAACAGTATCTACATCTCAGGACTGCTAGGAAGATCAAATGAAATAACCTTTATAAAACACTTTGCAAGCCTACAAGCCTTACATAAATTCTAGTTATTATTATTACCTATTATAAATGTGCATCTTTTACATTCAATCATGTCTTGGATACAAGTCTATATAACAGTCTTGAACAGAGTTTAGACTCCTGAACCTACAGCCAGAAAATGGATCAAATTCTATCCCTAGTCTTGTTAATTCCATGACCACAGCCAAAGTCATTTGGCCTCCTTGGGCCTCAGGTTTCTCATTGGTAAAATGGAGATGATACCAGTAATTCCTATTTCACAGGGTCATCATAAGGCTCAAACATGATGATGTATAGCAAATACTTTCCAAACTTAAAATAAAATATAGTTATTAGTCATTACTTGCTCTCAATAACAACTACAGATTATTTATCCATCCTTTTGGAATTAATGGTTTCAGGAAATGAATTCTAAGCCAAAATATATTTACCTAAGCAATCTTTGTAAATGTGCTTTAAAATCCAAGGTTACTTTTTAAAATTTGAGGCCAAGAATTTTTAATTTTCCCTGGCTTGTTATTTGTATTTGTCTTTGGTTTTCTAAAATTAGAATTCTCTTCTCCCTAACTAAGGCCTCTCTGCTCAGTATTTCAAGATAAAGTTATTATTGTTACCACCAAATCCACGAATGACTTTCAGACTTGAACAAAAATATTCTTCTCCAATTTCTGATAACATCATAAACAATACTGCTCTACAAAAAAAAAGTCTGATAAAATGCCGAGCCATTTGAAGTCCCTGCTAAACAAAACCAGCCATGTTAATTCAGCTAATTTGAAACATATGAAAACAAAGAGTATTTTGCCAAATGGCAGTGAACAGACTGAACTGGAAAAGTGCATGTTGTTTTTAAGCTTCCATGAGGATGCAACAAGCCTTGGGAATGAAGATCTACATTTAGACTATCTAAGCAGAGTGCTTTCAAAGTTCCAGGCTTTTCCAAAGATGTGAGTAACTTTGTGCAGACATGTCTTCTAAATGAATGAGTTGTAGGTCAAGAAAGGGAAAGGAATCATAACAGCTGGTCTGGTGAACATCAAGGATTCCTTTCTCTTTACTTCTAGGGGTAGCTTTGATGGCAAGGTTTAGAATTAGGAAGACCTGAGCTTAAATTCTTCTTCAGACTTTTACCAAGTGATTGACCCTGGACCAATTATTTAATCTCTCCCAGCCTCAGTTTCCTTTTGAGTAAAATGAGTATAAGAATACACCTACTTGACAGAGTTGTTCTGAAGCTTAAATGAGGCTAACATATGCAAAACGTCCATGGATATACTTCGCAAACTTCATAGTGCTTGTATAAATGCTAGCTTGAATTCATCTTCATGAAATTTTTAAAATTATACACAAACTTTCTCACAGTATTAAAAAAACAAAAAAACCCAAAAAAACTTGTCACATTTATAAAAGGCTGTTTTAGACAATGCCCAGCATCATACCTCTATAACTGGAAGGTACCTTAAAGGTCATCAACTCTCCTTTCCTTTTCAAATGAGGAAACTTATTTTGCTCGAGATCAAAAGGTAATAAACATCAAAAGCAGAATCTGAACTCAAATCCTCTGACTAGAGAGTTAGTATTTTTTCCACTATACATTCTGCCTCCCAAGAAGAGATTAGAAAGTGGTGAGGGCCAACTGGCTTCTTCCAACAAACAAACCTTCATTTTGTGACCTTCATTTTCCATTGTTTTCATTTTTCTCTTCAAACTGATTCCTTGGGCCATTGTTGCTGAAGTATTTGCTCTGAGGTCACCTTGATTTAATTATTTCTCTTGGTTCCTGTACAGCATATGGATTCTTGGCCCATAAAATTAAAATGACAAGTGAGTCTCAGTTCTTCTCACTGCCTTGGCTTAAAATACTGGTGTATCCCATTACTCAGCAGTCACATTTTCATGCTTCCACTGGTGTTAAGTCAGGGTAATATTACATAGAATTCCCTGTTGTCTCTATGTCACGTCTTTTCCCTGTCCAAATCTGACAGTCACTTTTTCCTGAGACACACAAACAAATTCCTCCCATCACATATGATTGTTCCTATTTATATCTCATTTGAGGTAGCCTGGAGCAGAGGCAGTCCTGAATCTGAGGTCAGAGGACCCTTGGCCAAGACACCTACTTCTCTCTGAGTCTCCACATCTTTTAATTTGTAAAATGAGTAACTCCCTACACTCTAGGATTAGTTATCTAAATTTAATGGAACATTCATTAAACATTACTATATGCAATGCTTTGTCCTAGGCACAATGAATTTAAAGGCATAAAGAAAAGCTTTTTTTCAAGGAGTTTACATTTTAAAAGGAAGATAACTACATGTTCTCAAAGGTTGGTTTTTTCTTTTCTTCTCAAAGAAGATATTAATCTATGTAAGCATTAAGGGAGGGCTGTGCTAAATCAAGTCTCACTGTTTTTTTGTTTTTTGCTGAGGCAAAGTGACTTGTCCAGGGTCACACAACTAGGAACTGATAAGTATCTGAGATCAGATTTGAACTCAGGTCCTCCTGACTTCAGGGCTGGTATTGTATCCACTGAACCATTTAGCTGCCCCTTAGGCTCCAGTTCTTAAGAAAGGCTTCAGTTCTTAAGAAAGAAATCTTGCCAGTAAATCTAGATATTTTGAGAGAGTTCAGTGATCAGAGGAAAAACAATTTACGTTCCTTTGACGGGGCACTTGCAGGTAAAGATATGAGGAGGAAGAGAGGAAGGGAGAAAGGGAGGAAAGAAGGAAGGAGGAGCTGTGTTACCCAACTGACCAGTTCTAGTTGGGTTCCCAATGGGGCAGCTATGCTCACAGAAGCAGAGTTTGTTGTTCTTTATCCAATGGGAAAATACAGAGAACTGGAGATGATCCTGGATGCCTTGGGTGAGGTAGGAGAGAGAATACAAACAACTGACTGGATAGAGAAGAGAAGAAACTGAGCATTGAAGAAAGACCAGGAGTGGTACCCTAGGTTTGGAATATAGCTGATACAGATACACAGTCAGAAGATAGAGGGTTATCTTATGGAAAGAACTAAGAGTCTGACTGACATAGTTTTGGTGAAGGGGTATAGTGTTGTTATTGGAGAAAAATCTGCTTTCTGAATTCATGAGGTGGGCATATCCTACTGAAATATATTTACCAAAATTACAAATATTATCAATATTACAAAATTTACCAATATTACAAAGGCAAAAGCCTAAGTTTTATTATAAAGGTTCAAAGATTGTGTTTAGAACTCAGAGAAAATTCAAGGGCAGTGAAGATTGGAAAAAAGGTCATTGTTTTTAGAAATTAAGAGATAATTAGTAGTCATGAAATCCTGAGTGATAGGGTCAAATGCCAGAAAATTAAGTGGGAGTATATATATTCTGTTAGATTCAAGGAGACTGAGAAATGAGATGATAGAGGCAGCAAGTACAAGTATTATTTTTGTATGGGATGGGTGCTAGACCTCCCCTTAGCCAAACTGACTTCTCAGAGACATCTTCAGATACAAAGAAGAAGTATTAATTTAGTTCTTGCAAAGAGAGGCCTAAGCACACCTGAGCAGACCCAGAGCCTCTCAGCTCCCATCTCCCAACATGTTCCTGGCCTAGCAAGCCACAAATAGTGAATATGAGTAAATAGCAAAAGACCCAAGTCTTTTCATTGGATGGACTGAAAAGGAAATAATCATTATGGACCAATGGCCAGCAATGTTGCCTGCTTCCTGTGGGCCATGTCATTTCCTAAAGCTTAGACCTAGGCCTGACCTTCCTGCCCTACAGAGTTCTGAGAACAGAGATCATGTGACTTAGGCCTAAGATCTGGCCTACTCCATCTCATAGACTTTTTGAGAAATCTTCATCTGGTCCCATTCACTTTCTAGAAGTTTAGAAGTGAAAGTTACAAGAGTTAGACCAATGGCAGAGTCAAGTGAAGGTTTTTAAAAGATCAGGTAAGCCTTAACATGATTGGTAGACAGCAGGGTAAGAACCAATAGAAAAGGACTTATTGAAGATGAGAAATTATTGTAGAAAGGCATTATACCATCATAAAAGACGGGATATGAGATGTAACCTTGGGTCCTTGAAAGTGCATATCTGGAAGGACGCGATGTGATTTGACTAGCAGTGGTAGTCAGAGCTTTGGAATTTGACTTTTGGTCTTTTCCTGTTTTCCTCTTTTGCTAGAGTCTCATGAATCAGGAGCAGTCTACAAATCCTCTCTGTCCAAGGCTGAGAGGTAGAATGTTGCATAGAAAAGAAAAAGAGTTATTAAACTGAATCTGCCCTTTGACCCTGAAATACCCCCTACTAGATCTATTTCCAAAATGATTAGGGAAAAAGAAAAATAACCTAAAAAATAGAAAAATAGCGGTTCTCTTTGTAGTGACAAAGGACTGGAAACTGCAGGGATGTCTGTCATTTGGGGAAAGCAGAACAAATTATAGTATGGGATTGTGATGGAATACTGTTATAAGAAATGATGAGCTCGATGATCTTAGGGGGAAAATGGAAAGATTTACACAAAATAATGAAGGGCAAAATGAGCAGAACCAAGAAAGCAGTGTACACAGTAATAGCAGCAACTTGATCAAATAAATCATTTTGACTATTAAAAATACCCAAATTAACTACAAAGAACATATGAAGAAATGCTATCTGTAGCCAAAGAAAGAACTGATAAATAGAAATGTAGAATGAATACACACACATACACACACATATATGTATACACACAGGCATTTGTGTCTAATGGTCCATCTCTAGGATGGGTGGGGGAGGGAAGAAAAAAAGGGAAAAAAAAGAAAAAAAGAAAGACATTTACATAAGTATATATTTAAAGGAATAGCAAGTTGTGCACTATAGATTTACAGTTTCACATGTAATCATGTTTTTAAAATAATCCTATTTTATGGAAATACTTGTTTTATTCAATAAATTAAAAATAAAAAATTTAAAAATCATAAAAAAGAGAAAAAAGACATCGACTGGATTCAGAGAACCTGAATCCAAAATCCTGTCTCTGCTGCTGACTACTTGTATGACTTTAGGCAAGTCCAACATTAGCTTTCTCATCTTCAAAATGAGGAAGTCAGATAAGTTGATCTCCTAAGCCTCTTCCAGCAGTAAACTGATTAGAGGTGGACAAAAGTCCTCTCCAGTCAGGCAGAGAAACAATCAGAAATTCCTTTCCTCTGTCCCTATCCCCATTTTTTCTCTGCTTGCCCCTGTGGTTTCAGCGATTATCTTTAAGCATAGTGACTCTCAGGTCTACTTGCTCCAGCTTTAACCTCTCTCTCAATCTCCAGTCTCATATTTCCTATTGTCCATTAGACATCTTTAACTGGATTTCTTATAGATATTGTGACATATAGAAGGTTCAAAGACATCATTTATGCATATTTATTTAATCATTTTATTAATTATACTAGTTTATATTTAATAAAAAGGATCAGTGGCACTCTTGAATGCCAAAGAGATAATGGCAACTTTTTGGTGTTTATCTGCCCTTGGAAGAGTCAGTGATTGTAACAGGCAATAATAAACTCCGGTTAACAATTAATGAGAGAGTGAATATTATGATCAGATATGGATCTATTCTAATAAGGGGCTGGGGGACATGGTTTTGATTATATCAGAGATACTATCCCAAGCCAGACCACCAGCAATCTAGAGCAAGGATCTATCTCACCATTAAATCTGCCTCCATGAAACAAAATGGACTGAAATTCACCTTAGATAAAATTCTTTGTAAAGTTCTCCAGTTGGGTGGGATTTCCCACTCAGGACTGAAAAATATGTACTTTGGAGATTCGACAATCTCATTTATTAACAATAACCTTCCAAGACTGAACAACCTACAGGTTTCTGGTTCCTGAATGAAGAAATAAAAAGGGAAAATCTCATTTGTAATCTATATATCTATTTCAGACATGTTTGTAAATATGAGAGAAAAATCATTTCTCTCAACATCTTATACTCATTATGTTCAAAACTGAACTTGTTATCTTTTCCCCCAAACCCTACCCATTTCCTCTAATTTCCCTATTACTGTTGAGAGAGTCATCATCCTTCCAGTCACCCAAGCTTACAATCTAAGTGTCATCCTGGATTCCTTATTTTCTCTCTCACATGGTATATTCAAGTCAATTGCTAAACCCTACTGAGTCTACCTCAATAATAATTCTCCTGTATATTCCCTTCTATATTCTGACACTGCCACCTTCCTGGTATAAACCATCAGCAACTCAGGCATAACTTATTGTAATAGCCTACTGGTTGATATTCCTGTCTTATTTCTCCCTACTCCAGTTCATCATCCATTCAGCTGTCAGATTGAACTTCCATAAGTCTGACTATATATCTAGTGTTCCTCTTCTCTTTCCCTTCTCCATAAAAGCCTTCAGTTCTTGTTAGGAAGAGAAGCAGGAGATTGGGACCAAGGTCTGTTCTGTTCTCTTCAGAGAAAGGGGGTATCAGACTAGAATTTTATCTGTCACCTTACATATTATCAGTCTGGGAGTTATAATTTTTAGATTCTAGATAAAATTTTAATATTTCTTAATGGAAACAGAGGGCCCTAAACTTTATATCTAAATTTTAACTTCCTATCAAGTGCCAGTTCCCCAATGAACACATATAGCAAATTACAAGGAAACACATTCATCCAAATTGAAAGCAAAACAAAAATCAGAAATATATGATTATATATATATATATATATATAGTGTGTATATATATATAATCACATGTATACTTTATGTATATGTATGGTTTTGTGCATGTAAATGTATGTATATATGGACATATATATATATATATATACACAGAGGAAACACATGTTTCTACTAGCATACTAAGATACACATACACATCAGATATAAAGAGAGTTCCAGATCTTATCAACCATTCTCCAGAGTCTTTAGTGTAGCAATCTGGGGATAGGGACATGATTAAAGTTCCACACTTAGCTTCTTCCCAGAGTTTTTCACCCTTTATGATCCTGAAAATAGTGTGCTGAGTACTTTATCTCTTGATGCTAGAAGTCAAAAGAACTGCAAGAGAATCATTAGCCCCAATTTCTCTTCCTTCCTGCTTTCAATATGCAAATGCAGGAATTAATCTTTAACACTAAGGAGAGAGTTTTGGAATTTGGGACTATGCTTACACTATTGACCAAAGTGCAGAATGCTTATGATCTTTATGAGTGGAAGAGTTGTCCTTACAATGAGATCAGATCCTTTGAAATATTGATGTTCTATGATTATAAGATGTATGTTCAATTTAAAATATTATTAAAATCAGAGAATTGTAAGCTTTTAGATCTGGAAGAAACTCAGATCATTTAATCTAAACACTATTTACTTTACATCCAAATGAAGTATCTTATTATTATTTATTATATATTTTATTTATTATTATATTATATTAAAATTTATTATTATTTCTTATTTATTCTTTTTATTATTATTTATGCTAAACATAAAGAAATTTCCTCTACATCAAGGACTTTCTAAATTATATAACCAGCAGACTAATAGACTTTTAAAAATGTCCCATGGGATGACATGCCTATCTTGTTTGAATTCCCAGGTGAATTTATGAACATCTCATATTAGTTGTTACTTCTGGCTAAGCCATTACTTTTTTTCTTAGTTTTTATCTGTGAGGATTTTAGACACCTATGGTTAATGAGGCAGATTAACCCTAGAAGAAAGGTAAGCACCTATGGAAACCTATTATTTCTGCCAGGCAAGTAAAAAAGTGACTTCTTAATAATTCCATTTCATAACCTGAAAATGATCATTTGCTTCTAAATGTGATTCTCTCATAGGCACTAATATGTTGGTAGAATCTGGCTTAATGAGCGCAATGGAGTTTATTTCCCCCCTCATTTCAAAGGGGGACCATGTCAGGTCCCTGGAGCTGTTAGGGCAGCAATGATGGATGTTTTCAGCACTCTCACTTTCTGACAAACCCTCAGAGTTGGATTTATATCCTCTTAAATAAGGATGACCAAGGATGATGTTGGGTCAAAGAAAGATCAAGTAGTATATCTTCAACTCTCTTTATATACCTTATTTTATTTTCTGTGACTACATTTTATATTTCTCTCCCTCCATACTCCTTTCAGAAATCCCTTCACCTCAAATCTTACTTTAGCAAAGGATAAAACCATTAATACTATCTTTCATGCTACTCATCCTGCCTAACATTTAGTAGTGAAAGGATGGAGCAGAACCACACCATTTTACTCATCAAGGAAAATACAAATGTCTAAACCATATTCCTTTTATATTGAAAAGGACCACTATGGTGACAACCCTCATATATCTTTGGCCAAATGATGTTCCTCAGTGTCTTAGTATTGTTACACTTAAGGTGTTCAGTTATAATCTCACTTATAGTTGTTGTTGTTATTTCAATAACATCTAACTCTTCAAAATCCATGTAAGAATTTTCTTGGCAGTGACAAAAGTTGTTTGCCATTTTCTACTCTAGGTCATTTTACAGATAAGG
The DNA here is from genome assembly GCA_023553655.1 of Myrmecobius fasciatus. Classification (NCBI taxonomy): domain Eukaryota; kingdom Metazoa; phylum Chordata; class Mammalia; order Dasyuromorphia; family Myrmecobiidae; genus Myrmecobius; species Myrmecobius fasciatus. The sequence continues at coordinate 186,475 of JAJPUD010003588.1, forward strand.
AAACTGAGACAAACTTGTCTAGGGTCACTCAGTTAGTAAATGTTTGAAGCAGGATTTGTACTTTTGGAGATCAGTATTCCTGATTCCAAGCCTACTTCTCTATTTACAGAGGGCCAATTACTATATAGATAACCCATCTATGCCCACTAAAATTAATAACTAGCATTTATATAACACATTAAGATTTACAAATTTCTTTACAAATATTAGCTCATTTTATTTTCCACAATGACCCAGAAAGGTAGGTGCTGTTACTATTCCCATTTTACAGAGGAGGAAACTGAGACAGATGGAATTTAAGGGACTTGTCTAGAGTATCATAGTTATTAAATATCTGAAGAAGGATTTGAACTCAGTTCTTTTGACCTTCAGTTCCATATGGTTGACTAAGGAGCCTTCTAGCAGCTCCTCTCATTATTGGCTGAGCTGCAACTTGAATTCTTTGGAAACTATGATGCCCCTTGGTTTGCAGACATATTGTATCACTAGAAGAATTTTTGTTTCATTATAGACCTTTGATTTCATTGATTTAGGGAAATCTTGGTGAAGAAACTATCTTTACTATGTTTTTGTAACTTAGATTCTCTGGGAGTTGCCCATGTTTACTGAGAAATTAGTAAACATGGCCAGTCACACAGCCAGTATTTGCTGCCAGTTGCAATTTAAAAAGATTTTTACAACTTCCCAAAAATAATCTAGATGGCTCTCCTCTCCTATTTAATTTTAGGTCTAGTAGTCATGCTTAGTTGTTAATTATTGGTTAGCCAGTTTATTCTTCCAATTGAATTCAATTCTTCCAATTGAATGGCAGAGTACAAACAATAGGAAATTTTCATCTATTTATGATTTCTTGTCTAGTCAGTTTGGATGAACCCTTTTGGGTGATTATAAACCTTGTTGATGAGAATATTCAGTGGTCTGAGATTTGATTCAATCAGCACAATGCCATATAAAACAGGAACATATTGAAGACTTTATCACCCATTGCATATCTATCTTCCATTAGGACTTTGATTGGACATCCTTTCTGACTGTGGAAAAGAGAAACTTTGTAATGAAAATGTGACTATTTCATAACTCATTCAATAGGAAGAATCAGAGCAAACTTTTAAAATTTTAATGTGCATGGAAAGTATTTTATAGGAAAAAATTCTCAATGGAACATTTAACTATTAAGTACAATATATATGTTGATAGTCAACAAATAATAAAGTATCATATAACTGTGTTATCATTTACTACTATTATTATTATCTTATATTGTTTGTACCTTTCTATGAAGTGTGGTTTATCATTGTACTATATACCTTAAAACCTGTGATCTGTTGTAAAATAACATTTGTGGAAGCCTACTGGTTCCTTTTTCTAATCTTCATTGAGGATATTAAAGATAGGCATATAATTATTTTTAAAGGTTTTATACAGGTAGGAAAGTACCCAAACAGATCAATTGCTACTGATGTCTTTCTTGTTTAGTAATAACATAACTCTTTTCTACTTAAATGTGTGGCATTGTCTTCTTTTAATAATATCTTGAGAGACTAATTCCCTCAGGGTATAAAAATTGCACAACTTTCACCATGAATCTACTTCATGTATACATGCACTATTTTATCTGGTCTTCTGATCTTTATTTCATTTAGTGTCGTTTCTGTTTTCTTATATGGGACACTGGATTGTTATGTTAAAATTAAAATGTTGTTCCACTGCCCTTGACGGGAAAAGTATTTTGTTAGAGACTATGATAAATCTTTTCCATCTCTAATTATTTATTATCCTTCTTCCAGTTTTCTTCCTTTTTGAAAAATGTTCTTTTAGTCCCATTTCAATTTTAAATGCTCTTGAGATGATCTGATTTAATTGGGTCCCTTGCCAAGCTTTCAATAAAATTGATTCCTTCCCTGCAATTCTTGTTACATGACAATACAGTTGCTCATACTTTCCTAGTAACCTCCTCGATAAAATTTTATACTTAAAATTGTGGAGGTTTTTTGTCTCCCATAAGCTGCAACAGTCAAATATTTGTTGGGTATAACAATTTTTAGACTTTTGATCTCATTTTTGTGGCAACTTGCTTATGTTGGTTAAACTTCATTATGAAATGGTGATACTTTGTTGACTTTAAATCGTTTCCCATTTTCCAGTGCCAATGGCTAATTTAGCAAGGTCACGATGATATTTTAATTATTCTCTCTCTCTCTCTCTCTCTCTCTCTCTCTCTCTCTCTCTCTCTCTCTCTCTCTCTGTGTCTCTCTCTGTGTCTCTGTCTCTGTCTCTCTCTGTCTCTCTGTCTCTCTTTCTCTCTCTTTTTCTCTCTCTCTCTCCCTCTCTCCCCCCTCTCCCTCTCTCTGTCTCTGTCTCTGTCTCTCTCTGTCTCTCTCTGTCTCTATGTCTGTGTCTGTCTCTCCCTTCCTCTCTCTCTGTCTCTCTGTTGCTCTGTCTCTGTCTGTCTCTGTCTCTGTCTTTCTCTCTCTCTCTGTCCTCTCTGCCTCCCTCCCTTCCTCTTTCTCCCTCCTTATTCCCCCCTCTCTCCCTTTCTCTGTTTCTCTGCTTCTTCCCTCCCCTCTCCCTTCCCCTTCCCCTTCCTCTCTTTGATCTTCTCTCAAACTTTCGGACAACTTTTACCTTCTCTATTTGGTATTGAACCTTTTGTATTAAAGTCTCTTGAATTTTAAAGTGTACATTCATATTATTTGGAGGCTCTTAAAGTGTTCTTCATTGCATTTCCCTATGTCATTCCTTGCAATTGCTGTTGTCACAAAGGCTGCAATTAACTTAATTTTTATTCTTTTACCAACATTCATCTTGCTTATCCAATGAAATGATCTTTTGTATGTGATGTTTTTGGTTTTATGACAAAATTAGTCTGTCAATTTTTCATTTGTTTACCCAATAACCCATCTTTCCATTTCCTTCTGTTTCTATTTATGATTAGAATTTCAAAGTTGATAGGATTCAAGGCTTCATTAGTGCACCATTCATTGGTCAATAGATAATATCACATGCAGAGCACCAAATAGTTGTCCTAATCTTTACAAATGGTCAAAAACTCTCATTCTTTGCATCCTGGGCTGTGCTCTAAGCATATTCTGTAATTTTCTTTGTTTCATGAGGTGCTAAGGTCAAATAGTTGGCCAAATAATCATCTGGCATCCAGCTTTCTGGTAATGAACTAGAAGAAGCCCTCACAATAGAGAGATAATCTTTCTCTGTGACTGTAATTTGAAATTTTCCTTCATGGTATAACATGGGAATCAAGTAAAGAGAAAACCTTTATATTCTTTGCCATAACAGAATTGCCAGTCTTCATGATCCTTTTGCATCTTGACAAACAAAGCCAATTTTCTGAAGTTCTTTGCTAGGGGTATTAACCCATTAACCTATGTTGAATGATTTTGCAAATCCACAGTTTGGAATGTGGCCTAATTACAATTGGTTTTGGAATGAGAAATGATTATTATTATACATGGATGAAATGAACATATAAAATGGAGATAGATTACTTTTCTTAAAAATAATTTCTAGTTTGGATAAACTATAGCTTACATCCAAAGTTTCAAGTCAAATGCCTTAATTTATTTTTGTGAGACAATAAGTATTAAGTGACTTACCCAGGGTCATACAGTTAGTGTCAAGTATTCGAGGCTGCATTTGAACTCAAGCCCTCCTGACTCTAGGAGCAAAGCTCTATCTACTGCACCACTCAACTGCTCTAAATGGTTTAATTTCTTAAAGCAAGTAAATAAACTCAGATAAATCTTATAAATTATATTGAGCTCATAAAATGTTTACTTACTCTTTAATATGCCAAATGAAATAATATATGTAAATCTCATTGCAAACTTCAAAGTACCATATAGCATGTCCCCAAAGTCTAAGTGCAGTTTCAGACTATTAAAGCTTGTGGGTTGAATCTACATGTTGAATGAATGAATGCTACTCCATTAAAGTCCTACTCAAATTAAAATCCTCATCATGGAATAAAGGTGACACTGCACCTACTTTCTATAGTCTATGTCAGGCCAAGGGATATGTGGTATGATGAATAGAAAACTAACCTTAGATTGAGGAATATTGCCTCTTTCTTAATATTTCAGCATCCTCCATAACTCTTGATGACTACAAAGCAATTGCTGATCTGCTTTGATAGAGGAGCTTTTCTTGGTGGGGATTTCTTATACCAATGAATAATGTAACATAGGTTTGGGAGAAAAAGTAAATGTTTTTAATAATAATTCTTTCAAACTTTTCAATTTAATATTTTAAAATGTACCTTTTAATTAATCCTTTAATCAGCCTGCAATGCAATGGCTTCCTGTCTTACTAGATATTTTTTTCATGAGTTGCAGTGTTCAAAAAACAAATCAACACTCAGAGATCAGTTTCAGATTACTAGCTTCCATGAATTTTTGTGGGCTAGTCCTTGTATGACAGGAATACAGTTTATCACAAGTCCAACACATAAAACTTCCGGTTTGAAAGAACCTCCTAGAGTTTGTGCTCTAATGCAGTAGCTCTCAAAAGCCCAAGGTCACTCACATATCACAAGAAGACACTGGTGAAGGATTTTAAAGGCAACATATTTTCTTTATTCACTTAACAAATTTATTATGTATGCATGTATGTATATATATTCATATACACATAAACATATATGGGGTGCATAGTGCTGGAGTTCTACCCAGGGCCCTATGTTAGTTTAGGATTAGGAAGTTCCATGCCATGTGACTGTATAGGATTGGCAATAAATGTAATGAATCATCTTAAAGGACAAGTCTGACTGTATCACTTCTGTACTCAAAAATTTCCATTTAGTCCCTATTGCCCTTGGAATAAAATATAAACCCTTCAGTATGGTTTTTAAAACCCTTTATTGCATTGCTCCAATCTACCATCATACACATCACTGCCATTCACACAAGCTAGACACTAAAAAATAGGCTTATTTGCTGTTTCTCCTCAATGACATTTCATTTCCTTTCTCAGTTCCTATGCATAGACATGGAGATCCTAGGAAAGTACTCCCTCACCACCTCCACTCCTTGGCATCCCTAAGTTTCTACATAATTCAGCTCAAGTGAAATCTGCCTGAGTCCTTTCTTGATCCTTCAGTGGCTACTGCCTTCCTTCTCTTCCACAATGTTACCTTGCATTACTGTATATATTTTGCATTTTCCTTATCTTTGTCCATATTATTTGCCTGATGGAATGTAAACCACATGGATACACTGATCATTTTACTTTTGCTTTTGTATTATCAGAGCCTAGAAAAGTGCTAGGGGCAATGTAGGTATTTAATTAAATGATTATGAATTGATTGCTTTGGGAATCACTCTAATATAAGATTGAAAGCATGAAAGAATAATAGATGTTTTGGACAGTATGGCTTTGGACAATAGATAAGTGATATTATCAATATGACAAGAAGCTGAGCTTAGATATGAAATTGGAAAAAAAAAAGTAATCCAGGCCTTTCTGCCTAGGTCTGGGAATGACAAAATTCAATATTACTTCCTCTAGAAAAAAAAAAAACATCTTTTCAAATTGTATTAGGAACAAGTGCTTTTTACTTCTGAAATACGTTTGCTGCCAACACATGACAGTAAAGTCTTATGTCAAGTATTTATTAAATGCTTATTGTGTTCCAGAGATTGTTCCAAGCATTGGGGACAAAAAGACAAAAATAGTTCCTATGTTCAAGGAGTCTATTATTCACTGGTGGAAACAATGCATGTAAATAGTTATGTATAAGAATCACATAGAGTTGGGAAATTAGACTTACCTGGGAAAGCATAGAAATTGGGATGAGGATAGAAAAGTAGGAGACCAGGAAAGACTTTCCTTTAGAAGTTGACATTTGAGTTGAGTTTTGAAGGAAGGCAGGAAAAGTGGAGGTGAAGAGGGAGAGAAAGATTGGATGGCTTCTCTCATAACTTCCATTTAAGGAGAGTGCCCAGGTCAGTCATGAATTTATTTTTCTCCAGACTGGACTCTAGACTACACCATGCCCCAAATCAGGTACTTTCATCTTCCCCTCTCCCTTTCAGGAATAGCCACTGCAAAAGTTCTGGGATAAGAGACAGAGTGTAATTTGAAAAACAGCAAGTTTGACAGTGTGATTGAGTCACAGATGGCCTATAGAAGGAGACAAAAAGGTAAGAAGATAGGAAAGAGAGGAAGGGACAGTTTGGTAAAAGTCTTTATGTGCCAAATACAAGATATTATATTTGATCCTGGATGTAATCAGGAGCCATTAGAATATACTTGAGTAGGTTGATGATATGGTTGCTTTTGGAAAATTATTTTTTAAGCTTTATATTTTCAAAACATATGCACAGATAATTTTTCAACATTGACCCTTGCATAGCCTTGTGCTTCAGATTTTCCCCTCCTTCCCCCCACTCCCTCCCCTAGATGGCAAGCAATCCAATATATGTTATTCAAGTTAAAATATATGTTAAATTGGAAAATTATTTTGACAGCTGGGTGGAGAATAGATTAGAGTTGGGAGAGACTTGAGTCAAGGAGACCAAGCAGAAAGATATTTCTATTGTCAAGATGTGATGTGCTAAGGTGTAGGCCCAGTTCATTGATTTGTTATTGATGTATACATTTAGAGATATAAAATTTCATTTAAGTACAACTGTCATTATATCCCACAAATTTTGGAATGTTATTTCATTGTTCTTATTCTATTTGTTCTTTCATTCAGTCATTCTTTGGAATTAGATTATTTAATTTCAAAATAATTTTCATTGCATTCTGTTCCAAAAATGGTGCTTTCAATATTTATACTTTTCTTCATTTAAAGTTGTTATGCTCTAATACATAGTCATTTTTAAAGGTGCAATGTATAGCTAAAAAAAGGCATGTTGTTTTCGATTCCTATTTAGTTTTCTTCAGAAATCTATTATATGTAACTTTTTTTTTTTCCTGAGGCAATTGGGGTTAAGTGACTTGCCCAGGATCACACAGCTAGGACATGTTAAGTGTCTGATTTGAACTCAGGTCCTCCTGACTTCGGGGCTGGTGCTCTATCCACTGCACCACCTAGCTGCCCTTTAGATATAACTTTTCTAGAATTCTATTCATTTACTTAATTTCTTTCTTATTTATTATATGGTTAGATTTAAAACAATTCTGTTCCCCCACTAGTATTGTTTTACTATCGATTTTCTCTCATAATTCATGTAAATATTCTCAAGATTTTGTATTCTTACCATTTGTATTGATATTTAGGACTGATATTACTTCATTGCCTATAGTTTTTTTTTTTTTTTAAGCAAGTTGTAGTTTCCTTGCTTATCCCTTTTAGTTGGGTGTGTTTTTGCTTTTGCTTTGTCTGAAAACATGATTACTATAATTGTCTATTTAACTTTAGCTGAAGTATAATAAATTCTGATCCAGACTCTTATTTTAACTTATTGTGAGTTTCTTTTTTTCTTCTCTCTGTTTCAAATTTGTTGTTTTTTCTGCTCTCCCTCTCTTTCCTTTCCTTCCAATTTCCCTGGTAGATAAAATAGATTTCTATAACCAAGTAAATGTGTCTGTCTATTTATCAATCTATCAATGTATGTGTATACCCATCAATAAATAGGTATAGATATATTGATATATGTATATGTACACATATATATTCTGTCTTTGAATCAATTTAGATATTAGTGAAGCTCAAATATTGCCTGTTCTCCTCTTTCCTCCATTTTCCCATTCACTATAAAAGATTTTCTTATGCACCTTTTTTATGTGAAAAAAATTTTCATATTCTTTCACTTCCATCCCCTTTCTCTGAGTACATCTCTCTTTCTTGGTAATTCTTTTTTTTAACATCTTCCCAACACAATCAACTCACTCCTGCACTCTTTTTCTATATACATTTTTCTAATGGTGCTAATAATGATAAAGTTCTTAGAAGATAAAGCTTCCATATAGAAAATAAACAGTTTTTTTATTTAGTCCTATGATTTCTCTTTCATATTTATGTTTTTTTGTGCTTCCTTGGAGACGTATTTGAAAGTCATATTTTCTATTCAGCTTTGATCAAGAGATCATTATTAGGAATGATTAAAAATCCTCTAATTGCTATTATTTTTTTCTTGAAGGATTATATTTAGTTTTACTAGGTAGATTATTCTTGGTAGTAATTCAGCTTTTTGGAATATCATAATCCAGTCTACTGCTGTTCTAATATGATTATTGCTAAATCTTGTATGACTTTGACTCTATGGAGTCTTTCTGACTCCTTCAAATACTTTCTTTTTGATGATGGAATTCTGGAATATGGCAATAATGTTGCTGGGAGTTTGCATTTTGGTATTTCATTCAGGAGGTGATTGGTAGAGTTTTTCAATCCCTATTTTAACCTCTGTTATAAGATATTGGGGTAATTTTCCTTGATAACTTCATGAAATTATGATATCTAGGCTCTTTTTTTTATCATGGCTTTTAGTAAGTCCAATAATTCTTAAAAGATCTAATCTCAATTTATTTTCCAGGTCACTTGTTTTTCCGATGAGACATTTCATTCTTTATACTTAGTTTTATTGTTTTTTGATACCTCATTGAGTCATTGCCTTTTACTTGCTTAATTCTAATTTTTATGAAATTATTTTCTTCAGTGATTTTTTGTGCCTTTTTTCCCATTTAGCCAAATCTTTTTAAAAAGTTCTTTTCTTCAGTGAATTTTTGTACCTCTTCTTCTAATTAGCCAATTCTCCTTTCTAGGTGTTATTTTCTTCTGCCTTTTTTTGGCCTCCTTTACTGAACTGTTAATTGTATTTTTATGATTTTCTTCTCTTGCTCTCATTTCTTAATTTTTTTCTTTACCACTTTTATTTGTTTGTAAAAATAATTTTTTAGCTCCTCTAAGTTTTTCTGTTGGCTTTGTGTCCAATTCACTTTTTTTTCCTTTGAAGCTTTGTGCGTAGCTATTTTGCCTTGTCTTTTTTTTTTTTTTTTCAAATTTTTGTCTTCTGAATCTGTTATTGATGCCTCTTGACTGGGCTCATCCCTTGGACTGGGATCCAGTAGTGAGTTAGGCAATAGATTTGCCAAACAGCATCTGTAGTAATCCAGTGCTGGTACTAGAACAAGGATTCCTGGCAGTCTCTTTATTTTCAGTTTATAGGGCCCTAAGGGGCCCACTCTCTGGATTGAAAGCTTCTAATGCTGCTGCTTCTTTTAGTGCCATCACCTAGTCCTACCACTAGTGTTTCATATGCATGAGCTCCAGGCTAGCCTCCACCTTCTTGTCACAGATCTCTTTCTTACCTTCTGAATTGTTTGGGCCAGAAAAAAAAGTCTTCCCCTGGCCTTTGACTGGCTCTACCACTCCAGAATTTTATTTTATGCATTATTTTAATTGTTTAGAGAGGAATGTTTGGAAAGCTTGGTTGAGTGCTTCCTCTGTTCTTATATCTTGGTTCTACCCTCAGAAGTCTCAAAAATAACAGGATTTGAGTATATACATATATATATATATATTCTTATATATATGTGTGTGTATCTATATCTATATGAATATAAACCAAAAATAAGAAAATTATTCTCAATAATACATAGGATGGGGTACAGCTAAATGGTATACTGTATGGAGCATTAGCCCTGGAGTCAAGAGAACCTGAGTTCAAATGAAGCCTCAGATACTTATTATTATATATCTTATACTTAATATACTTAACCCTGATTCCGCCCTCCCCAAAAAAATAGAATAAAAGAATGCATAGAGGATGTAAAATATAAAATTATTGGATATGTTAGAAGAATAGAGGTTGTGAAAAGCTTTAAGTGCCAAAGGACCTTATATTTGATTCTAAAAATAAATACTTTTAGGTGAGTACTGATGTGAATGGTTCTGAGTAGCCACTTATTATTAAGTAGCAGAAGGAAACATCAGATTGAGATAGAAGACTGACGTTTGCATTTATTTTTATCTCCAGCATTTAACATGGTGCTTGGCTCATTATATCACTTAATAAATGCTCATTTGAATGACTAACTAGGAAAATCATTTTATCAGCTGTGCAGAGAAAAGATTAGAATAGGGAGAGACTTGTGTCATGGAAACTCTGTCAATAGCCCAGATTAGAAATGATGAGGACCTCAGCTTTAATGATAGTTGTGTCTGTGGAGAGAAAAGAGACCAAGAAGAGGGAGCTTAAAAAGACAGAGGCAAGATTTGGCAACTGCTGGAAATGCACAATGATCATGAGTGAACTTGGAAATATTTTTTATAAGGTAGGGGTGTGTCATGAACCTGATATAGTGAGAATTCAGTTGAAGGAGATCTGAAAATGTATTAAAATAGTAAGTAGCAAAAAAAGTTAATTTTTAAAAGTTCCAAACTACTCCCATTGTTTGACTTCATGCTGCATTTCATATCCATCTTAGTTACTGAGGTCTTAATGTTTTTTAGAAATAGCTTGTCTGCCTATGGGGTGAAGTTAAAGAATGTCTGGACTCTTCAAAGTTCTCCTATGTGAGAAACTGAAAAGTGAAGCTTTTGATTTCAGGCAGATATTTTTTAAAAATACTGACTTAATTAGCACAAATGAATATATTAGCTGCAGAACGTTAAATACATGAGTGAATGCTACAGCATTTAGAAAGTGCTTATTTTGTCCAAAGTGTGCTGCATACTTAGTATTCAAATTGAAAATTAAGACAGACCTCTCAAGTAGTTCATACAGTATTTAAGAAGACAGTACATATGGAAGATTTTAGCTACAAGTCATATGGAAAGATATTTAGGGTACAGCAGCAAAGCAGACAGTGACACATAGTTATATGTTTTCTTTCACTGTCATTTCTACAGGTAAATTCATATCAGTTTTTGGTGCTGAGTCACCTGACAATATCAGGGACTTTGGTGGCAAGAATCGATGGGGCACTGCTGTTCTTAAGATTCAGGATCTTGGGCAATCTCCCTAGGGGCCTGAAGGGAGGTGGTTGTTGAGATATTGGTAATGGTTTGACTTGCCTGACAAATGTCCCTTATTGTTTCTTATTGTTTCTCCCTAAAAGTGTCTTTTTCTTTAGCTGAGCTAACTTGCCTATATATTGACTTGCAACTAAGAAAGTTATTCTTTCCCTTTAATCAAACTCAGCGTTAAAGCCATACATATAATAAACAAAGTAAATGAAAGGAAAGGTAACTCCCTCCTACTTGTGCAACTTTTTTTTATTAAAGAAGTCTTTAAATAAGAAAAAAAAAGATATCAGGAAAGAGACTAGGGTCCCATACATAGATATAGGTGATATCTGCAGAGAGATTATAGTTATATTCTTGGGAGCTACTTGAGATCGTTGGCAGAGGGTATAGACAATGATCATTAACTGTGATCATAGGAAGTAATGTTTTATGGTTAAAGGAATTAGATTTTCCTCTTTTCCACTCAATATTATATTATCCAATAGTAGATAAATTTGCTATACAACAAACATAGTATTTGAGAGGAAATGTAACTCTTGCAATTTCTATTTAAAAAGTCTTTAAATAGAAAAATAGGAATCCTGGTATTCACTGACTTCAACTAAATTCAGTGATTCTTCCCTTATATTATGCTAGCTCTCAGTCAAAGATCATAACTCATATTGATATACTGCTTTAAGGTTTGCAAAGTATTTTATATTATATCTATCAATAAACCTTTATTAAGCACCTTCTATTTTTGAAACACTTTGCTGAGTTGGGATACAAAGACAAAAGTATGTGTGTATGCATAAATATAGTTTATATATATATATATATATGTATACACACACACATATATGTATATATATATAGTTGATTAGTGAGTGAAGGCACTAACGACTGGGGGAAGTGGTGATTACAAAAACACAAAATGGTTTGTATCCAAAAGAAGGAGTTGAGAAAGGAGTGCATTCCAAGCATGAATATAGGTAATATAAAGACATGGGAGTGGAAGATGCAGTGTTGCGCATGAGGTATGTAAGAGTATATGGCTGGATCATAGAGCGTGTGGATTGGAGTCAAGTGTAAGAAAGTTAGAAATGAAGGAGCATCATAGATTGTAAACATCTTTAAATACCAAGCAGAGGATTTTATATTGCATTTTAGCAATATTAGGGAAGTACTGGTGTTTTACTGGGGTGTGGTGACATGGTCAGACAAAGATTTTTTTTAAAAAAAACAGTGGCAATTTTGAGGTAGATGGATTGGAATAGAGACAGACATGAAGGAGACCAAAGAGGAGGTTTTTATAATAATTTAGGTGAGAGATGACTAAAGCCTAAACTAGAATCATGGAAGTCAGTGTGAATAGAAAGAAGGGGACATATATGAGAAATGTTATTGAGATAGAATTATCTAGGGAATATGATGTTGCTGATTTCCAACTTTAAGAGACCCTCCCATTAATTCTTCATACTGTCCTACATTAATCTGATTCTGGGTATCCAACAAGTTCCTCAAATAGATTACTCTTTATTTTGGTAGTGTTCCCTCTAACATCTGGAAAGTACATTCCCTGTTTGAAGGAATCCTTTCTACTTATTAAGAAACTATTAAGACACCTTAATTTCTAATTATTCATTTGTAGACAATTGCATTGATTATTCAAATCAATTTAGACTTTTAGTCTTCTCTGCCATTTCATTTCTAGACCTGAAATAGAAAGGATAGATCTGGGAAACTGTGTTTTCTCTTATCAGTTTGGAGGGGAGGGGAAAGGCAATGGGGATAGGTAAATCTGAGTTCTTAAAATAGGTTTGTGAGACACACAAACACATAATTATAACTGTAATTTATATATGCATTTATTAATATACATGTATATATTCATACATATATATTATCTATCTATCTACCTAACTCAAACCTACATTTTTCACTGGGTGAGGAAAGCTGAAATTCAATGAGGGAAATTTGCTTCTTCTTTGGTACCTATTGTATTAAATGTTTCCTCCATGAAACTCATTAAGAAGAGGGATCATCATTTTTTTTTGTACTTTAAAGGTTGTGTTTGTCCAGCTGAGTTGAATCTGATTCGTTCATCATTTGTTTCAAAAATAATTAAAGAGATGTTAGTGAAGGAAGAAGTGATTTGCTCTTCAAGACTCTAATTTGAGACAGTTTAGAACATAAAACAGGTGATACAAATGCCTTTCCTTGTAAACCCTTCTCTATCTGCCTCTTGCATAGATTTTAAATACTTCTAATCTAAATAGCACTATAGGAACAAAGCCACATGGAAACACAAAGGTAGGTTTTGAACTAGATAACATTTTTTTTCTTCCTATGCATTGTGTTTCAACTAAGGGACCTTCTTGTTTTGGCTTCAGGTGACTTTGAGATTTATAAATAGAAAAACCTGTGCTAACTTACATGTTACTAAGTCACTATGGTTTCATATAATTTGTACCAAGATTTTTTTCTACTGAGGATGCCTAGCTGTCACATTCATTCGAGACATTGCCAGTAGAGACACAGTAAAACAGACATTTAATTAATGAGATACCCCTAATGCTTTCACTGGTACCATCGCTATATATTAATGCATTGGCAAGTGACCCTTCTCTTGCTATTGCAGTCATTTGCAGCTAGATATTTTACATTTCTGTGACACCTGAGAGTTATTTAAGGTATTCATTTGTGGGTTACATTTCCCAGTAATTAGTGTTAGAGGAAATTCTATGAGAAATTAAAAGAATCTTTGTTGAGGTTTTTCTTGCTGTTTATTTTGCAGCAAAACAGTATAATTAAATCCATTTCAATGACCTTCACTTGACAGTGAGTCCGTGCAAAAGCCTTGGCTGACCACTTTGATTTATTTTTGAGCCCCAACAAGTGGTTGGTGAACATTCCAAATAAATATCCTCGAGAAACATTTGACTCATTTGCAACTCCGTAGGCTTCAGGTTAAGAGCCTTTAACTTTCTTGGACAAGTGACTAGAATCTTCCAATTCATACTATTATTTCTGTGTTTTCCTAAAGGACTTTAAAAACCACTGGATTCATTAGCCTGCATTCTAGAACACAATGCCAGTGAGAAAGGCCAAGTTCATGGGGCTGATTCCCTTAGAGATCTGTTAACTTCATTCTGGTCCATGACTCTAGACTACAGACAGATCACAAATGTATGCTGTTAAACTTGATTCAGTGTGATAGAAATTCATAAATTGTGTCCCTTCTAGAAAAATACAAAAATGGTATATATTTTCTATTTGTCAGCTGCATGAATAATGGCACCAAATGCTTATTGAAGGAATATTCTCATAAAACATTGTGTTAGTCACTGGAAGAAGCACAGAGAGATTCAATACACAGTCTTGATGTCAAGTTGCTTATAATCTGCTTGAAGACAATATGAATAGCAATAAAGGCAGCCTATATTTATGAAGCCTATACTTATACAAACAAGACCCATGTGACACGTATAAAAGAGGTAGAGCATTAGGTTGGAAACATTTGGGAAAATGGAGGTGCTGGGACTTGAGATGGACCTTGACATAATGGTAGGGTTTTGATAGAGTAAGTAAATTGTAGGGAAATGGGAAGAGGAGAGTGATGGCATTTTAAACAAAAGGAGCTGCACCAGAAAAGGTTAAATAGTAGAAATTACATAGGAATATACGATCCTAGCTCTAGCATTGGCATGAACCTCAGGAGCCAGAGTTCACATTTATGGGATAACAAAAGAACAGTTTGGAGCAGTAGTTGTTTGCAGGAACACTGGGAAATAGTTCTGAGACCCACAGGAATACTGATATCAGTAAATTGAGGATTGAGTAGAGTCGGTATTTCATTACCACAAAATAATATCCAGAGTTAAGGAAGGTACATGATATAAACCATTTGAGGGTATTTCACTATAATTTTGAAATTTCCCTCAAATTTATCTCCATCTCCTCTCTCACTCGATATATTTAATATTGTGGTAGAAGAACTTTGTGGAAGGAGCATGAAATTTGGGGTCAAAAGAACTACATTCAAATGCTATCTCTGATAAGTGCCACCTATATGAATTTGGACAAATACTTTTACTTTCTTGGGCCTCAGTTCTCTCATCTGTAAAATGGGGGGATTGAACTTAATGACCTCCAAAGTCTCTTAAAGCTCTGAAGTCCTGTGTATTCTGGCTACATTTAGCACAGCCTCTGATTGTACTTTTTCATAATTACTTGAAATATACTCTCTTTAATGTTGGCTTTGTTTTTTGTTTTGTTTTTTTTTACCTTTGGGTCTGTTGATTCCTTTTATCATGAACAGCAGCTTTTACTTATCCTGTCCTCCTCTACCTTTATCCAAAACCATAGGGAAACCATAGATTTGATAGGAAAGGTTGGAGAAACAGAGGGAGGTCTTTTTGTGGAAGCCATTTGCAAGATACTTCAGAAATTTAAACTTTATTTTAGAAGTGTTGTGGATCTCTTGAAAATTTTGAGCTGAATGGTGACAGATGACAAATGCCAGAATACTACCAGAATTGTATGTTTTGAAGATAGGTATATTTGCAGGCTATTTTATGTGAGAGCTGGTTTTTTGTTTTGTTTTGCTTTATAAAGCACATTAAAACATTTGTAATATTTCTTTGAGACTCGAAGAGCCCAACTCCCCTATAGCTTCTAAGACCCACTCAGCCATGATGATAAAAGCCTTTTGCACAGCTGGGTCTGGGAAAATCCCTGAGGGGCAAGTGGATAACCCTTATGTGCTGCTTGGAGAGACTGCTCCCAGATGCCTACTCATGCTGGCTGAATCCCAGATTATCCACCTGGGGTCAGTTCTTCATTAATGTGAGCCAGCTGCTATGTATAGTTGCAACCTTGTTTGTCCATTAGATAATTTTAGCCTCCTTAGAGGTAGATAGAGGGTGCAGGGGATTGAGCTCTGGGGCTGAAGTCAGGAAGACGTGAATTCAAATATGACTCCACCCTTATTAGCTGTATCATTTTGGACAAGTAATCTGCCTGCCTCAGTTTCCTCAACTGTATAATAAGGTTTTTGTAAAGATCAAGTGAGACAATATTTATGAAGTTCTTTGTCAACTTTAAAGTGAACATAAATAGTAGCTATTTTTCCCACATAAGTAGTTTTCATTGTTGTTCTCGTTAACATTGTTGAAGTCATTATATTGTTTCTATTGCTCTGTTTATTTCACTTTGTATAAGTTCCTTTCTCTTTCCATGCTCCCTTATATTCTTCCTATTCATCATTTCTTCAGGCTTGATAATATTTCATCACATTCATGTAATATGATTTGTTTTGCCATTCTTCAATTGTTTGGCATCTACTTTTTTCCTAATTTAAAACATACTTTTCATCCTTTTCTCTCCAAGAAAATAAGTGAGAATTCAGATATCATTAAGAATTTAAGGAATTTTCAAATATCTTTCACAAATTTCAAAGTGTTCTCTGATATAAAGAAACCCGTAATCCTCATTGTAAACACTATAGCTATGGATATGCTTCCTTCTTGAAATGCTAAAGCCTAATTATTCAGAGTCTTTATTCTGGCACTTACTTAAATAAAATTCCTTAGGAACAAAAATTTCAAGACAAGGAACTTCATTTTCAAAGTAAAGCATGCTTTAAAGTTCTTTGAATATTCTCCAGCTGATGAAATTAGAGGGGGGAAAAAAATCTAAGGACAAATGTATAGAGTAATGTTTTTGGTCCACACTGTCTCATGGGATGAGAATGATATTTTGGATTAAGGCCCTCATTTCACTGATGAGGAAACTGAGGACCAGAGAAGTATATGATTTTCTTGGGGTCAGGCACTGAGGCTTGAATTGAGTGTCTCTGTCTCGAGAAACAATGTTCTTTCTGCTAAGGTGTTGAATAAAGATAGCTTGATTGGTTGAACCCAGTTTATCTGGTTTTCAATCCACATGCTAGGAAAAGGACAGAAGAGTATAGAAGGATTTTAAGGACCCCTGAGCTCACCAGCAGTCTTCTTCCATCTCCTCATACCTTTGTTGCTACTCTTCTTCCTGTTTCAATGTGAAATTGCAGCATGACATGCTGATAAGAGTTCTGGATTGGGAATCAAATTACCAGGGTTTGTATTCTGATTCTTTGGTTTCCTAATGTGTGACCTTGAGCAAGTCACCAAGTTCTTGATTTGTTTATCTATAAATTGAGTGGTTGGATTTGATCAGGGTGTCTTAAACTTTTTCCACTTGAGACTCCTTTTCATATAAGAAATGTTTATATAACCCGATCCCAAATGACCAGGGCAAAATGTGCATGTTGTGTGTTCAGAACCAAGGCTGCTGTGAAGTCACACAATGCAGGATGGGTAAGTGCTGCCAGAAACACTCCAAATTCATTGCAATTTGATTTTGAATTGATTTTTGCTCATTGCATTCAGAAATCTTATATTGTTGCTAATTTTTTATAACACCCTCAGTTATATAACTGATATGATATTTATCATGGTATCATATTTGTATAAATATGATATTTAAGAAGCTTTGGATTAGATGATCTTTAAATTCTCTTCTAGATTTACATTGATGACCCTTTGATCTAGTATTCATCAGAAGAGGATTTTAAAGGGCAGGACCCTGGAAGAAACTTTTTTATCTTCTTTTTGGGGGGTATCAAATGGAAACCAGGAGAAAGTTTTGTCTCCTTCAATATTTTCACACTTCGAAAAATCTTGAGAAGCAATTGTCTTGCTAATTTCACAGTTCACTAAATCAGTTTTTATTTCAAAGCTGTGGGATGTCACCCAGGTAAATAATTCTTCCACTAATATAGATTATAGTCTTCCCATGTCTACCAGAAGATAATCTCAATGAGCTTCACTGGCTGCAAAACTACTTATTAGTCTTCTCAAAATGAAATTTTCCAACAATTAGCCAAGTTAGGATTTGGTTCACAGAAACTGTCATTGTACTTGTACTAGCAATTTATTATGACCTGTTAGAGATATGTCTGACCTAGGGATAGGGATTGAACTTGATATTCCTTAGCAAATGGAATTCCCAGGTGAGGAAGTTCCCTCTACCAATGCAGGTTGGCACCTTCTTTGTAGTTTAGAATCTAAGAGGATTTCCTAAAGCACTGAGATTAAGTGAATTGCCTGGTCACATAGCTTTATATCAGAGACAGAACTTGAACCCATATCTTGGCTCTAAGGCCAATTCTATCTACTATGCAATGATATCTCTTTCACTGATCCATGTACAACTCCACTTCACTGAGAGGCATCAGAGTGGGAAATAAATGAAAACAAATATTCTAAACAAGAAGACATTTCTCGTTTAGTTGAAAACTCTTTACAGGTACATCTCAACATTTACTAATAACAGGAGATAAAACTTGATTATAAGGTGTTGACCTAATGACAAGATGAAAATATAGACAAGAGGTGTTATCCATGGGTTGATTGTGCACATGAGCTTTCATACTCCTGAGTGAGGTTTGAACTAGATTAAAATGTAATTTGTAACTATTTAGCAAAATGCCCCTTTGTGTCAATTATTATGAGTGGCTGTTGAGATCTTCTGAATTCACCTGGCAATTATTATATTAATATATTTTTGTGAACATTATAATATTTGTCTCTTTTTAGATAATGTTGAATGTACAAATATTCTTCGTCTCTTTTAGAAACTTCGCTATCATTCCTACATTCATTGATTCAACAAGCATTTACTAAGCAGTTATTGTAAGTTAGGCAACTGTGCTAGTTACTAAATATATACAGGTAAAATCAAAACAGTATCTTCCCTCAAGGGGCTTGCATTTTACTGAGTTTTCTTATATCAGACATTTCAGTTGCCATTAATGGAATAGGTATTTTTCCCCTTCATTTCCAATCCTGCAAGTCATTGTGACTGTAGAGTTCATTTATGAGTAAAAAAAGTCACAGGAAGCTTTGGGCCCTCAGAGCAGCAATCATCATTCTAGAGATAACAGAATTACAAAGTGGCTGGCAGGGGATTTGTAGAACCAAAAATAGAAGCAAGTAATGTTAACAAAACTGTTTCATTGCCTCTGTAAACTACTTGTTTCAAGGAGGTTTAATGCTTTTTTATGTCATGAAAATAGTTATGAAAATGAAAGCATATCACAAACATGTTGATTACTCCTTCCTTCTTTCTTCTTTTCTTCTCTTTCCTTTTTTCCTCTCCCTCCATCTCTCCTTCCCGCGTCCCTTCCTTCCTTCCTTCCTTCCTTCCTTCCTTCCTTCCTTCCTTCCTTTCTTCCTTCCTTCCTTCCTTCCTTTCTTCCTTCCTTCTTGATAGTTGAAAAAATAATAAAATTTAAATTTACAATGATTTAAAAAGTTGACAAAACAATTGTAAAAATATTATCCCAATAGTACAAAAATTTACAGATCTTGGTCATCTTCATTCTCATCTTCCATTATTCATAATCCAATAGGTTATTAAGGGAAATTGTAAAACTGAATGGAAGAAAAAGAACAAATTGGGTGGGGGGGAGAAGTTAGGGATTGGAGAAGAATGAAGTGATAGCACAAACATGCTCCCAGAGTATTGTTTTGTTCTAGTGTTATGTAAATATTCAAATTCAAAATAGAAAGTTTATGTAAAAGATGCCAAGTCAATCTCTGTGTGTGTTCCATTCCTTGTTACTTGGGAAATGATGTTCTTTCTGCTTAATGATGCTGAAAATCGCTCCAAGAACATAAAGCCAAATATGCAGTAGACCTTCAATAGCTACGGTGTGATTTGCAAACTATTAGTTATCCTTGTCATACAGTATGGACTTTGTTTAAAGGGGTACTAGCACCAAATGTGTCTGCTTATAGTGTGCTCTTCAAAAAGTGTAACATATAAAGAAAGTTGTCATCTGTGGCTGAATTCAGAAGTGGATTTCTAACAAGCTACAATTAGTGTGATTATTGAAGTCAATTGTGCATAGTTGATAAATTTCAAAGTGAGCCTTTGAGGAATAATGAAACATCAGGGAAGGGAAAAACCAATATAATGATGTTTCCAAATGGATTTTTTCTGTCTTCTGTGTACCAAAGCTTTGAAGAACAATTTGCTAATCTAAAAAACAAAACAAAACAAATAACAATAGCAAAAACAACCAACTTTTCCATTGGGAAGACTTTGTATATAATAAATTTAATTCATTAGCCTACTTTGGGTTTAATGGGAGATTATGGGGAAAGAATTTGAGGAGTGGAGCAGAAAAGAGAAAGGAAAAGGTGAAAGATAAACTGAATGAGAAGGAAAGAAATATAAAAAAGAAAGCAGAAGAAATTAAAGCCATTATAAAATGGTTATGATGAAGTATATGTGAATTTAAAGAATTTGGAGAGAAAATTTGATAATGATTAAGAATTTAAAGGAAGAATGGATGAAGGCTTTTAGTTTAAAGAAGAAGAGTTTTGAACTGGAGACAGAGGGGGAAAAAAAGAGGTGACAGTTCAGAAGGAATTGAAGAAAAAGAAGTTGGACCAAAAAGAAAAAAAGTAATAGGGTTCAAAAGAAGGAAGTTTAAAAAACAAGAGTCCAAGTAATACAAACTGGTAGTGCCGGATAAAGAGGGTTAAGGGAAAGTAGTCTGGGTATTACTCTCAAGGTGATAACAAAGTGAGAAGGTGCAAATATGGTGAGAAGTCATTGTCACAGGAAAAATGATGATTCCGGAACTGAAGTCCCTGCTCACACCCAGCCTCCCAGCACCGTTTTTTGCCTAACAATTCTCTAAGGTTAAAAGCAAAACCAACAAAGAGTTGTGGATTTCACTCTTATCCAAAATGAAGAATGAAAAACATTTTGCAAGAACTACATGTGTGTGCAGTGTTATATAGTCAAGTGATGGCTATCTTTATTCAAATGAAGGCTGGTATTCCTTCTTAATGAACAGATAAAAGACTTCAGAAATACCTTTCCATTTCCCAATTTATAAGGATGAATGATTTTAAAAAACTGAATTGATACTTTTTGTTTTCACATCATCCTAATTTCCAAATTCATCCATCATTACAAAGGAAGTAACAAAAAATAAGAAAGAAAGGAGGGAGATGGAAAGACTTGTGTGCAAATTCTGACTTAGATACTTGCTAGGTAGGTGATTCCCCTAACCCCTAAATCACTTAACTGCTATGTGCCTCAGTTTCCTCATCTGTAAAATGGGAATAATAATAGTACCTACCTGTCAAGGTTGTTATGAGAATAAAGTGAGACAATATTTTTAAGTTCTTTGAATATATGTTAATATTTCATTTGATGCTGGATATAACAGGGAACTACTAAAGTATACTGAATAGATGCATGACTTATTTAGACCTTTACTTTAGAAAACTTTCTTTTGCAGCTGAATGAAAAATGGATTGGAGTCAGTGGGAAAGATATGAGGCAAGAAGATTCCAAATAAGGTATTTTGATTATCCGTGCCACACTGTCTAACCCCTACTATATTTTCTTTGGTTCTATTATTTGTAGAGTTCACCTTCATGACATCAATAAAAAAGCTGCTTCAAGCCATGGGACATGCATCCTATTACAGTGATTCAAGAATATTTTGTATCTCCTAGGCTGCCCCATTATTCAAGAAAAAGGGTACTTTAATGGTTTCTATTTTCTGTTTCTATTTTCCTGGGTTGATCTTTTCTCCAGCTGTTCTTTCTTACAACCTATCTATTCTTTCCTATTTCAGTACCTCCATAAGAAATTGTTGAGATGGTATTATTGCAAAGATTATGATTCCTTTTCCCTCCACATTTGTCCATCCATCTGGAAATACTGCAGCACACAGTGCTTCATTGATTCTCCCTTGTGCAGCTTCCATTAGCTGCTCAATATTCTGAATTTAAATAGGAAGCTTATTCAGACTGTTTGCTGGGGGGGGGGGGAGTTATGATAGTTTCTGGTAATTTGAAAGAGTGGTGTAATTTGACAGTAGTGTTCCAGAAGTCAAGAGAATATGGTTATTTTTCCTCCCATGCCTCCCACCCCAGTGTTGTTATTTATTTTTCTTCTTTTTTGAGAACAATAGAAAGAGCAATACCCATGAAGTGTTTTTATTTTTAATGTTTCTTAGACACTTCTTATACA
>JAJPUD010003588.1:213483-239458 GCA_023553655.1 Myrmecobius fasciatus
GGTTTGATTTATCAAGTTCTGAGAGAGGGAGGTTGAGATCCCCCACTTTTATAGTTTTGCTGTCTATTTCTTCTTGCATCTCTCTGAACTTTTCCTTTAGGAATTTCCATGCTATACCACTTGGTGCATATATGTTTAGTATTGATATTGCTTCATTATCTATGGTACCCTTTAGGAAGATATAATTTCCTTCTTTGTCTCTTTTAATGAAGTCTATCTTTGCTTTTACTTGGCCTGAGATCAGGATTGCTACCCCTGCTTTTTTTTGTTCACCTGAAGCATAATAGATTCTGCTCCAACCTTTTACCTTCACCCTGTATGTATCTTTATGTTTTAGATGTGTTTCTTGTATACAACATATTGTTGGATTCTGGTTTTTATTCCAATCTGCTATCTGCTTCTGCTTTAAGGGAGAGTTCATTCCATTCACATTCACAGTTAAAATAACTAATTCTGTATTTCCTGCCATCTTATTTACCCTAGCTTATGCTTTTCTCTTTCTTATCCCCTTCCCCTCCTCCCTACTATTTTGCTTTTGATAACCACTTCCCTCAAACAATCCTTCCCCTTTAGAACCCCACACACCCCTTTTTCCCCCCTTTCCTTCCTGTTTTCTTATAAGTATGTCTATTATTCCCTCTGAGCCAAATCTGATGAGATAGAGATTAACCAAATTCTCATTCCCCTCCCTTTTTTCCCCTCAATCATTATAGGTTTTCTTTGCCTCTACATGTGATGTAATTTCCCTTATTTTGCCTCCTTTTCCTCTTCTTCCAGTGTTATCCCTTTTCTACCTCTAATTTCTTTTTCAGTTTACCATATCATAATAATCATAAAATCAGAATAATCATATCATAATCATAAAATCACAGTAATCATATCATAATCATAATGTAATAATAGATTCATAAAATCAACCCTCATTCTATAAGTATCTATAACATAAATATAGTTCTCAAGAGTTTTTTTTTTTCTTGTTACCTTTTTATGTTTCTCTTGTGTTCTGTGTTTGTAAATCAGATTTTTTGTTCAGTTCTGGTCTTTTCAGTAGAAATAGGTGAAATTTTCCTATATCATTGAATGACCATCTTCTTCCCTGGAAGATAATGCCCATTCTAGCTGGGTAACTTATTCTTGGCTGTAATCCAAGTTCCTTTGCCCTTCGGAATATCTGATTCCAGGCCCTTCGATCCTTCAAAGTAGAAGCTGCTAGGTCCTGTGTGATCCTAATTGTGGCTCCCCGATATTTAAATTGTTTCTTTCTGGCTTCTCTTAATATCTTTTCCTTGGTATGATAGTTCTGGAATTTAGCCACGATATTTCTGGGGGACTTAATTTTTGGGTTTCTTTCAGGAGATGATTGGTGGATTGTTTCAAGGAGTATTTTGCCTTCTGGGTCTAAAATATCAGGGAAGTTTTCTTTTATGATTTCCTGGAAGATAGTGTCTAGGTTCTTTTTTTCATCATGGCTTTCAGGAAGCCCTATAATCCTTAGATTGTCTCCCCTAGATCTATTTTCCAGGTCAGTTGTTTTTCCTAGGAGATATTTCATGTTTTTCTCTATCTTTTCATTTTTTTGTTTTTGAGTGATTCTTGAAGTCTTGATGAGTCATTCATTTCCAATTGTTCAGTTCTAATTTTTAATGTCTTATTTTCTTCAGTTACTGTTTTTAGTTCCTTTTGCAATTGACCAATTACATTTTTTTTGTTCATTGCATTCTTTTTCCATTTTTTCTATTTTATTTTGCAGTGATCTCATTTCGTTTCCCCATGTTTCTTCTAACTCTCTTTTAAGATTTTTTATGTAATCTTCAAAGAAAGCCTTGTGACATGGAGACCAGTTTATGTCTCTCTTTGGGGCTTTTTGTGGAGTTGCTTTACCTTTAGGGGCCTCAGGATTTGAGGTCTGTTCTTCCCTCTCTCCATAAAAGTTGTCTATGGTGAGAGCTCTTTTTGTTTTTTTATTTATTTTTTTTTAAAGGTGTAAGGTCTGTTTAGGGCAAAGGTGGGACAGCTGCTTTAATTTGCCCTGGGGCAGTTCTGCTGATTGAGTTATTTCAGGAACTGGGCAGTTCTGCTGATTGAATTATGTCAGGGGCTGGGCAGTTCTGCTTTAGTTCACCCTGGGGCAGCTCCGCTGATTGAATTATTTCTGGTGCTGATCAGTCCTGCTGATTGATTGATCACCCTAGGGTGTTGTGTAATGGCAGCTAGGTCCGATGCTCATCAGGGGTTCAGTGGTTCACAATCTACCCCCCACAAAAGGCAGACCCCCCAAACCACCTGCCCACAATCAGGACAGATTGGCCCAAGAGGCCCCCAGAAGACTCCCAGGTGTGTGAAAAGCACAACGCTCCCACTCCTGTTCCGACTCCTGTTCCAGCTCCCTGCTCCAGCTCCCTGCCCCGTCTCCCTGTGCTGCAGTCTGGGTTCAGTAGACCACCCCCCTGCCCAATTAAAACAGACCTGTTTTGAGGTTCTTCCAGAGTATCTTCTTCTAGAATTGTGTTGTCCTCCAGATATTGTGGATTTTTTTTGCTTCAAAATCAGTCTAGAAGCTTCATATGTTGTTGATTTGAGGGAAAGTTAGAGGAGGTTACAGAGACTCCTGTCTGATCTCCGCCACCATGGCTCCACCCCCGGAAGGAAGTCCGGAAAGTCCAGAATTTTTTCTAGTGTGGAAATGCTTTCAGATAGTCAAATTTGGTCTCATGATTTTGCAGAGGGGAGAAAAATTTCCTCCTTTTTAAATCAGATTTATTTCAATTACCAAAACTTAAAAATAAGCATATGAATACATAAGTAATTCCTCAGCAGGGTAAAAAAAATCTTGATAATGTTTTCTTATAAATGAATTTCAAGTTATTATGTTTATTTAGTTATTTTAAAACAAAAAAGAAAAAAATTATGATATATTTTGGTTACTGATTTGTTCACAGATAGTGTGACCTGTACTTTATCCAAATTCAGGAATGGCATTTCCTTGGGGGAACTCTAAAATGCTATCCTGCTTGACAGGACCTCATCATTAAGATGGAGATTTTGTTATAAGGACAAGATTAGTGGGAAAAAATAACTTTTTACATAGATTATGGATTCCTGTTAGTGAATCTTGTGTCCACTGTATTTCACACACTAAACTAAGTTCTAGAGATACAGTGAAAAAAAAAAGATAGTTAAAGAGTTTCTGTTCTATGAGGGAACTATAACATACACACAAAAGCAAAGAGGTCAGAGAACATTGAACAGAATGACTGCTAACAATAAGGGGGATCAAGAAAAGCTGGATAGAAAAGGTGGCACCTGAGTTCTTCCCGAAGGAAAGATGAAGATTCTCACATGCAGAAATTAGAAGGAAATATCCTTCTAGCATAGCATGTTTTTGGAGTAGGTTGCTACCATTCATTGTCTTAGTTTTGAGGTCCAGTTTGGAGGACAAGAACTAACTTTGCCACTGAACAAAATTAAAGAAGACACTGAATTAGTCTCCCTTCTCTTGTGAACATGAAAAGGAATCTTTCTCCATGTGAAATCTCCTGTAGACAAAGGTACCCTTTGCTTTACTGTGAAGACTTTTATTGTGTTGATTGTTCTTGTTTGATAGGAATCCTGAATTCAAAAAACGTTTATTTGGATGAAGGAGCTAAAAAGAGAAAAATAATGACACAATTTTCAACCTCTAGGAAGTTAAAATTTACCAAACAGTCTGGTATAGGGACTAGACTTTTAATTTCTTCTTTTTTGAAAGTAAATTTAAATTTTATTACAAACTTATCAAACATGAAACAAATGCTTTCATATACACAAAGGACAAATATAAAGGAACAAAGGAAAATATGAAGTAAACTTTAAATTTCTATTACGTATTGTTTTTCCTTTTAAAAATTTAAAATAAATTCAATACAGCTTTCAGAGCCTCTCTCATTGAGGTTTGCTTTTGGCCTTCCTCTTCTTTTTTATGCATTATTTTTAAAAGCACTTCAGTTGTCCTTTTTTTTATCCTTTTGACAACTTTATCACTATTTCTTTACCTCACTGATAAAACTGAAGAAGTTAGTTAATAACTACTTAAGTGCCAATTTTGTTCCAAGTGATAAAACCCATATAATAAATACATGTAGTCAGATTTTTCAATTGTCAATATCTGAAAAAATAACACTTCGAATCCTTTTGTTGGGTGGTAGCATACTTTGGAAACTAGATCAGTAGTTCTTGAACTTCTTGATCTTGGAATGCTTTAAGATTATTTAAATTATTGAGAAGCCCCTTCTCCCTCATAGTTTTTGTTTATATAGGTTATGATGAGGTCCTGGGTCACCAGCTGGGGTTGGCAGAGAAATCCTGAAGTTCTGATTACTCCCTGAGTCAAGCAGAAAAGGAGACTGATGGGAATCAGCTCAACTTTGTGGTTCCACCCTTGTGGGGGTTGTAGGCAACCCCAATTTAATCTAGTCAGAAAGCCAAGTTATGTCAAACCTCCCAAGCTTACATTTGTTCATGGCCCATGACATCTTTTCTGAATCCCTTTTGGGTTAGCCCACCAGGGCTCTCTGCCTCCTTTACCTTCTTATAACTAGCTAACTCTTTTAGGGTGCTAAACTCTTCTTTGGATTTAGCCTGCCACTCAGTGGAGTACTCCTACCTCATGGTGCATTCCCTTTTTTTCCTGGCTAATTGTGAGTTTCACTAGGGAATTTGTCTTTTCCATTGTTAATTGTTAAAACCACTTTCCTGTCTAACTATATGCTCTCCCAAGTCTATTTCATATTTATCATTCCTGGTGTATTGTATCTCTTTATTTTGTCTGAACCTCTTCTCATAAATAAATCTACTTTTTGCCAAAGAGAATGACTTGTGAATTCATCACATGACTGAACCCAAACATTTGGTGCCAAATTCCAACACTGGATGTTAGTTAGTTGCTCTCCTAAATCTTATCATTTGGTGCAGAACCTTAAACACATCAGGTTTTATCTATTAATATTTACCATGCTAGAAATTTAAATGGCCTAGCATTGAAAACAGTTTTGACCTTGTTCCAGAACTGTCAGGGGCACCCTACAATATACTTTGAGAATCACCCATCTAGACCAGTAATTCCAATAGAGAACTCTCAAGTGAGGAAATCTCCTGTGCCAATGCATATTGGCAATTTCTTGGCAAACTAAAGTCATAGAAGATTGTCTAGAGCATTGAGAAGTTAAGGGATTTTCCCAGCATCACAGAATTCAGAGAAGAGACAGGAACCTAAAGCAAACTTTCCACCTACTACATCATGCTGCTTGTCACTAAGGAGGATATGATATGTATATCACAATTGAAGCAATAAATATAATGTGATATGGAAAACAACTACAATTACTAGCTTAACTAGGAGAAATTAGATAACACAATGAATCAAGAGCCAGCTTGAAGTCAGGAAGACCTGAGTTCAGATATGGCCTTAAACATGTTTAACTCAGTTTCTTCATTTATAAAATGATGTCGAGAAAAAAATGGCAAATTATTTCATTATCTTTGTCAAGAAAATCCCAATGGTATTATGAAGAATCAGATATGACTGAAAAATGACTGGCATGAGTTTAACAGCTGGTTCTCTAAATATAAAAACTTTGTCCAATAACTGATGAATAAATTAAAACCCAGAGATAAAAGCAAGTTGTAGAAAATTAAAAGGATAGGTTGTTTTTTTTTGTTTGTTTGTTTGTTTTTGTTTTTTAAGAAACAAAGAAAGGATTTGCCAAAGTTGTTTTCTTAGTGAGACTAAAGACAATATGGAACATAATTACTTGGGTCCTTGGTATTCTTTCCGGATAATTGCAACTTGTACAAACATTTGAGACAGAGAAATTCCATGAAGAAACTGACAAGATTTTCCAAATTAAATTAAAATATAATTTGATCCCTAGTGATGTCAATATAAAATTGGACAGAGAGTAAGATAGCAAAAAAGTGTATTGGAAAATATGGTTCAGGTTTAAGAAAGGAAATGGGCCAAAGGTTTGTCAATTCAGAAACTTTTTTTCATAATATTGCACTGCATATAGTAAGCATCAAAAAGCTTCACAAAAATTAAAATGGATTATATCTTAAAAGATAGGAAAATTTAGTTACTGATATGAGTAATATCAATATCAGTTTTCATGCGTTTGTATAATCAAGATATTTAGACAAGTTGTAGCAAATATGAAAATCCTCATAAAATTAGATGAAAAGGTGAAAATGAGAAGAGAGTCTTGTGCTTATTTTTCCTGAAGAGAATGGAGCTGGACTCTAAGGAAAAAACAGATGCTTGTTCTCTGTGATAAAGTGTATTGAGACAGTTCTTTGATGCCCTGACAATAACAATAGAGAATACTATTTTGCAGGAGCAGGTATTCAGGATCTGACAAAGAGCTTCCAAAAATGAATCAAATCTGTTGAACACCATGGGCTTCTGGTAATTCATGTGGGCCCAAGTGATATGCCCAGAAGAAATCTAGATAACAGGATTATAAAATCTAAGATGAGAAACTGAATATCTTGGGGAGACGAGTGGCGTTTTCATAATTACCATTACTATTAAAGGCAAGGGCATCAAAAGAGGCAGAGAGTGGATAGCTATTTGTCTGAGAAAAAAAATATGTCTGATGCATAGTTTAAAATAGAAAAATGATTATTGGATAAGATGGAGTATAACTATCAAGGACTGATAAGCATGAATATTTTTGAAGAGGGGGAAGTCCAGCAAATCTAAACAAAAGGGCTTTAATTTCAAGAGGAA
This sequence comes from Myrmecobius fasciatus, assembly GCA_023553655.1. Lineage (NCBI taxonomy): Eukaryota > Metazoa > Chordata > Mammalia > Dasyuromorphia > Myrmecobiidae > Myrmecobius > Myrmecobius fasciatus. Next base: position 220,247 of record JAJPUD010003588.1, read on the forward strand.
TAGGAAAAAAGTGAAATCTCTATGATAACTTCACTATACTATTTAAAAGGAATAGCAAATTGTGCATAAGAGATTTGCTGTTTCATGTACAATAATCTTTCTTATTTTATTATGTTATAGAAATGCTTGTTTTATTCCATAAATTAAAATAAATAATAAAAAGGAATAAAAAGGGGAGAAAATCTAAGTAAATAAACCAAGCTAGATCTCACAGAACTTTAATATAGAAAGAAGAGCAATAGAACTTAGTCATTCATCAAGCGTTTATTAAGTGCCTATTATGTGTCAGGTGAAGGTATATAGAATGCCACTACAAAAAAATGAAAAAAATTCTATTACCAAGGGACTTGTTTATTCAGTGGAATGAAAGAAACAACAAAAATAAAAACACATAAATATAAAATTAATAAATACAAATAAGCAGAAAAAAGTTAAATACAAGTTGCTTTGGGAGGGAGGGGGTTTAGAATTTAGGAGAATGAGAAAAGTTTTCATATATAACATGGTTCTGGAGCAACATTTTAAAGCAAAGGGGGAATTTTATGAAATAAAGAGGGATTGCCTCTAGGACCAATACAGAAGAAATGAGACTTGGAGTACTGTATGTAAGTAATAGAGAGGAGAGCAATTAAGCTGGACCAATGTGCAATAGGGGAAGTAATGAATGTTCAATAAGGCTAGAGAGAGAGAAGTTGAGGAGCAGGAAGGACTGGAATATAGAGGTACTAAAGTCTTCTGATCCATAAACCATATCCTGGTAGGGGTCCATGACATGGAAGAATTACTATAGATTTGGTGTTTTAATTAGGCTGGAACAATGAACATTTTTTTTATAATTGTGTGGTTGTTTCTATGACTTTCAAGTTCAGCTAAGTTTTATAAATATGTGAACATAAGAATATAAATTTAACATATGGAAAATTTTAATATGCCTTCAAGCATCAGGAGATCAGAAGCTTTTTTCAAAAGGAATGAGTAGGGACACCACATAATCAGATCTGCACTTAATTAGTTTGTAATCACCTTGGCAGCACAATATAAAATGGACTAGAATAATATGAGACTATAGTCTCCAGTCAGGAGTCTTTTTCAATAATCTAGGTGAGACATGATGAGGGCCTGGGCTAAAGTCTTGTCTATGTGAATAGAAAGAGGATGTTGGAAGTAAAAAAAATGTTGTTAAGATTGAAATGTCAAGATCTGGCACTTGATTAGACATAAAGAAAGTGCAGGAAAATGCTGGAAGGATAATTGTACCTTTGAAAGAAATAAGGAACGCTTTCTGTGAATATTTCCATGCATTTTGTTTTTCCTTCTTAGGTTGTTTTTTTTTTCTTCTCTCTTTCTAGATCTGATGTTTCTTGTACAGTAAGATAACTGTATAGATATGTATACATATATTGGATTTGTCATATAATTTATCATATTTAGCATGTATTAGATTACCTGTCATCTAGGGGTGGGGGTGGGGGGAAGGAGGGGAAAAGCTTGGAACAAAAAAAAACAGTTTTTGCAAAGGTCAATGTAGAAAAATCACTCATATGTTTTGTAAATAAAAAGCTTTTAATTAAAAAAAAAAGAAAGAAAGAAATAAGGAAGTTTGCTTAGAAATTCATAGGAACAGAAACCTAAGAAAGAAACCATCACTGAAATTTTGGGCCTCACCTTTCTACACACAATGGATAAAAAACAAGATAAACTTTATATTCTAATTGCTTTTGTTGTTGTTTAAGTCATGTGCAACTTGCCATTACGCCATTTTTGTATTTTCTTGGCAAAGATATTGAAGCAATTTGCCATTTCCTTCTCCATCTCCTCTTGCAGATGAAGAACTGAGGTAAACAGGATTAAATGACATGTCCAGGGTCACATAGCTAGTAAATGTCTAAGGCCAAATTTGAATTCAATCAAGAAGATTGAAGAACAGGTGATGAAAATAAAGAAAGGCAGAGTCAGTAGCAATAATGTTCTGAGGGTGTAATATACTCTACATAGATAAAATAAGGAAGTATATGAGTAGTTAAAATATTCCAAGCCTGTTATAGAAGAATGATTTAATAGTGTTGGGGAACTTTGATATCCATACATTGGCTGGAGCTCTCTTGTTTCAAAAGAATGGCCAAATTTTTCCTTGATTTGCATTATTAAGATTTCATCCTTTACAGAAGATTAAGACAGCACTTGGGGAGAGTGATGTCTTGGACTCAAATTCTACCTCAAAAGAGAAACTATTTCCGATGCAGGAATAGTGGCAACCAAAGATAGAACTGATTATTCCATCTTATAATTTGTGATAGAGAAGAAAGGAAACTATATCATGGTGTGATATGTACCTTGGATTTGGGTAGAATAGATTTTAGAGAATTCAAGGAATGGGTATTAGGATGCCATCAACTGAAATGCTACAGCCCAAGTAGGAATGGAATTTCATAAAATGAGATTCTGGAGCAAAAATATTAAAAAAAATTACAATAAATAAGAATGTGGATATATATTCATGAAACTTAGATTTCAAAAGGAGAAACAGAAAATATAAGAAAAGCAGGTAACAGAAGATGAATTCAAGAAAATGGAATAGAACTACAAGAATAAGATCAAGATTTGTGTTTCAACTCTAAAGGACATAAGAATTGAGAAGAAAGCTAAGAACCACAGAAACATAATTGTTTTGTTTGCTTTATTTTATTTTGTTATGCTGGAGAAAAGAGGAGTTTGGAGAACTTTTGGACCACTGCTTATGGTAGATGAGACCATAATATTAGATGATGAAGGCCTGGCAGAACTACTTTACTCTTAATTTTGTTTTAATTCTACAAGAAGCAGGTGAGTATGAAGTACCTCCTATGTGAAAGGAATTGTACTTGATACAGGGGACACAGAAACAGAAACTGACCTGTCATCAAAAAAAACTTATATTTTATTGGACATATAACTTGTTGTTTTTTTAAAGCTTTTTATTTGCATAACATATGTATGGGTAGTTCTTCAACACTGACCCTTACAAAGCTTTCCATTACAAATTTCCCCCCCCTACTCCCCACCCCTCCCCTAGATGGCAGGAAGTCCACCACATGTTAATTATGTTAAAGTACTTGACAAGTCGAATAGATGTATACATATTTCTAAACTTATCTTGCTGTGCAAGAACAGCCATATCTACATGAACAAAAAAATAACTGAAGAAGGAAACACAATGCAAGCATTGATAGAGAGCATGAAAATGACGTTGTATGGACATATAACTTGTAAAACAAGCAAGTATTTACAAGATAATTTGGAGAGATCACTGATACCTAAGGGGAACTTAGATAGAGGAAAGGGTTCATTTTGGAATTGGCACCCTAAATTAATTTTATTTTGTTGTTGTTGTTGAGGCAATTGGGGTTAAGTGATTTGCCTGGGGTCACATAGCTAAGAAGTGATAAGTGTCTGAGGTCAGATTTGAACTCTTGGACTCAGGTTTTCCTGTCTTCAGGGCTGGTGCTCTATCCACTGCACCACCTAGCTGCTGCCCCCCCCCCAGGTTAATTTTAAAAGAAGCTAAAGATCCAAGAGGTAGAGGGAAGGAGTGATGGAGTCAGAAACAAAATTCTAAGATGTTGGGAAGTGTGTAGGTGACAAGAAAGCATAGATATTCTTTCTAAAAACTTAATGAATTGAATTGAATTGAAGGGAGAGAATGAATTTGTGATGAAAAGATAGCAAAGTCAAGTTAATTATTTTTCTCCCTTTAGATCAAATTTGTAGACATTTGGAAAGTAAATAGAAATTGAAGGTGAAGGAATCATGAAGCAACTAAATAGAATAGTGACTAGAAAGCTGGACTCAGAATCAGGGACATCTAATCTTAAACTCTGACTCAGACTTTATTCCAATATGACTCTGGACAAGTTACTCAATCCCTATGAGCCTGGATCTACACTTTTATAAAATGAGAATAAAATTAGCACCTACTTCAAAAGATTGCTGTGAGGATACAATGGGATATTATATACAAAGTGTTTTTCATATTTTAAGCTCCATGCAAATATGAAATAATAGTAGTAGGATGATAATGATGAAATAATTTCCTGGAGGAAATGATAAAGAATAAGATCAAAGACAGAAGTAAAAGAAATATTCTTGATGACAAGTCTCATCCTCTGAAGTACAAGCAAAGGTTGGGAATCTAGAGAGGTTCTGAGGTGTCAAGGATGGGAGATGAGGGAGCTTATGATGACTAACCTTGTTTTTCTCACCTAGTACAAATGTTGTGGGAAGAAATTAGGAATTTATTAGAAAGGTTTTATAAAACTGCTGTAGGAAATATGATAGGCTAATGTTTTGACTGATCTATCCAGGGTTGAAGATTATTGGGCGGTAGAAACATTAGCAGAGCAAGAATGTAAGATAGCAAAGAATGACAGACAGAGACTAACTAAAATAGTTATTTATAGGGTGAATACTGAAGGGAGGGGAATAAAAACAGAATAGGGATAATGGAAATAGTCAAGAGGTTAAAGCACTGAAGAGCAAGGTCAAGAGGTATGAAATATGGAGAGATACAAGGACAGTGTGATGTAGCTAAAAATAGTTATAAGACAAGAACTGGTAAAAGGAGTATCTCCATGAAAGCAGAGAAAAAAGGGGAAGGGGAGTCAGGAATGAAGGCCCTGGAAAAATCATGCTTCAGGGGAGAAAGTTCTAAATGTGATTTATAATATTTGTACTCATTTTAATTTTAGGAATTAAGTTCATACATAGAATTTCTAGTTTGTCAATCTTCCAATAATTCATTTATTCAGTCTTTCACTCATTTAATAAATATCTAATTTGTACAAGGAACTACTGTGGAATAAGAGAGACAATCTGATGTGGTAGGAAAAGAATTAGCTTTAGAGTCAGAAGATCAAAGTTCAGATGCTAGCTCCAAAATCTACTGTATGTGGAATGATGGACAGGTCATCTAATGTCTCTTAGCTCTGGTTTCCTTCTATTTTAAAAGGTGCTAGCAATACTTCTATAGAAATACTTATATTTCACAGAACTTTTGTGACTTACTAACCCAAATATGATTTTATTTTGAATCTGTGATTTCATATGTGAATTATCATTCATTATTCTTAAAGAACTTATACTCTTGAAAGGGGAAGGGAAGAAATCCTGACTCTTCTTTCTTAATATTGGACTGAGTTTGGTTACATACATATCACAAGTCTTGTTTTCTCATCTGGAGGGTGAGAGAGAGGGAGGAGAAGAGAAGGAGAAGGAGGAGGGGGGAAAAAGGAAGAGGAAGAGAGAAAGACATACAGAGAGAGAGAGAGAGAGAGAGAGAGAGAGAGAGAGAGAGAGAGAGAAAGAAGAGAGACAGAGACAGAGACAGAGACAGAGAAAGAGAGGAAAGAGAGTTTGGATTTACTGTAAGGACAAATAACTTTTAAAAGACTTAAAATTCTGATGCACATTTGCAAAACCAACCATAATTTCTAAAATATGATAATGAAACATCCTACCTACTTTCTGACACAGAGGCCATGGACTCAAATTGCATAATGAGGAATATTTTTTGGACACAGCCAATTTGGGAATTTGTTTTATCTGAATATATGCATATTTCTTCCAGGCTTTGGTTTTGATTTTTCTTTTTTTTTTCTTTCTCTCTCTTCTCCTCCCCACTGAGAACAGTAGAGAGGCATGGAGATGGGAGAGACAGAAAAAATAGATTTTTGTTAGTTGAAAAAATAATTTTTCCAGAAAGGGGTTGGGTTAGGTAACCTTTCTAGCTTTAAATCTACAATCTTTTCAAACATATGTATGTGGATAAATATGATATTAATTATAAGTACATAAAAAGTATGTCCTATAAGATGGTTCCTGATAAAAATGGAAATTCAGCAACACCCTACCCCCAACCAGTTGCAAAAAAGCAGACCAAATACCTCTTAACCAGATGTTGTCTATTCCAACTTTGAGCCTGGATTCCTTTATCTGCAATTTATAATGAAGTTGCAAAGGAAAAGGTACCCAGTTGCATTATGGATAAATGTGCAGGGTCATGGAGTCATGCATTATATCAGATCAGGCTGATTTCTCATTTGCCGAACAGAAGCTGAAATCAATCAGGCAGCCACCACCGGCAAGCCAGTCCTTTTTAAAGATAGCCTATTGATTTAGAAAATAAAGTATGGCTTGATTGCTGTGGCATCCATCCTGGATATGTAGACAAGATCATCTTGTCACATTTATTACCTTGAATTCTGGAAAGCACTGCAGTAAGAACGTAGCAACATTCTGTACAGAGAACCTTCAGGAAATGAGAAGATTTAGGGGCAACATTCAGCCTTCCATAGTCACATATTTACTATCAATACCATATAATGTGGGGGGAAAATATTATAGGGACTCTGCCTTTGCAGAATAATCACTGGTACCACATAGAGGAGAATTTTCATTGAAAAAATTAACTAGGCACTTATTAAAGAGGCAGCAGAGTACATGGGAAAAACCTATTGCTCTGAAGTCAAAGGGACTGAGTGTGGATAATGGGTCTGCTATGTATTACCTACATGACCCTAGGAGAGTGATTTAAACTCTCTGGATCTCAGTTTATTTAGTTGTAAAATATGTGTGATGGGGATATTAGTGAATCAAGTCTCCTCTTTAAGTTTAAATCCTTTGATTTCATTTCCAGGTCAGAATATTCTATGAAATCAGTGGCAAAGAGAAAAGAGTTCTGCAGTCAGAAGTTCTGAGTTCAAATCTCATCTTTAATAATTACCACCTGTGTTAATGAAGAAATTATGTAATCTCCTCAGTCTTCTAATCTATAAAATTAAAGAATTAAACAAGATGACTGAGTCCCTTACAACTCTAGATTTATGATTTAGGCAGATTAACTTATCTGAATTAGTCACACTTTGTTCTAGGCATAAGAAAGAGTTCCTGGAGTTTATAAAATATGTTTGTGTATTCAGCAAGAAAACAAATTTCTGGTGTTTTTTTATGGGAATGATCTATGACTTCCACAGTATAGTGGATTCTTTTCATTAATGCAAATCAAAACTAGTCTACGATATAATAGATAAACCAAGCCCTGAGTTGTCTGAGGAGCTTAAAAGTTAAATGACTTGGCAAGAATGACAGAACAGATAAACAAACATCAGAGGCAGAATTTGAACGCAGGATGGCTTGCCTACAAATTTGGCATATTGATGGTATAACATTACATTCTCATATTCATGTTCTATAATGGGAAATTGAGTAGAATCAGAACAAGAGATATTTATTGAGCATCTGTCATTCAAGAGACAGTAAATATACCAGGCTGCTGACAAAGGAAGGTATATGTCAAAGAACAAATAGCAGATAGGGCTGGAAAAGCACTTGGCCAACGAGACTCCAGAAAGTTTAAGAATCCTAAATAATATGATTTGACTTCATTCTGGGTACAATTAGAGCCACTAAGAACTTCTAGATAGGGAAATAACCTGATGAGAGCAGACTGTGAGGAGAGATTAATATGACAGTGATACTCTAGATATATTGGATCAGAAAGAAACTGACAAGAAGATCCCATTAAGGAGTGGTGGCAACCATTCACATGCAAAGGGAGAGAAGCTATCTAATGGAAATAAAACTGGATTTAGGGTCTGAAAAGCTGTATTTGAAACTCAGTTCTGCTTTTAATTGTGGAACTTTGTGTAAAATCCTCAGTTCTTTCATCTATAAATAAAAGATTGAAAATAGATGACACCTTAAATTCTCTTCAAGTCTTAGGATCTTATCATTTTAAGATTCTGGGGTGGTAATACAAAGATGAAGGAAGGATCAGATATGACAGATTTTTTTATTATTAAAAATTTTTATTTGCAAAACATATGCATGGGTAATTCTTCAACATTAACCCTTACAAAGCTTTCTGTTATAAATGTTTCCCCCCTACTCCCCACCCCCCCCCCATAGATAGCAGGATATCCACTACATGTTAATTATTTTAAAATACTTGACAAATAGAATATATGTATACATATTTCCAAACATCATTTTTGTGCAAGAAAAATCGTATCTACAATAAAGAAAAATCAGAGAAAGGAAACATAATGCAAGCAAACATCAATAGAGAGCATGAAAATGTTACGTTGTGGTCCACATTTCATATCCCTCTCTCTGGGTGTATATGGCTTTCTTCGCTGAACAATTGGAACTGGTTTGAAACATCTCATTGTTAAAGAGAGCCATGTCCATCAGAATTGATCGTCATATAATATTGTTGTTGCTGTGTATAATGATCTCCTGGTTCTGCTCATTTCACTCAGCATCAGTTCACGTAAGTCTCTCCAGGCCTCTCTGAAATCGTCCTGCTGGTTGTTTCTTACAGAGCAATAATATTCCATAACATTCATATACCATAATTTATTCAGCCATTCTCCAATTGAAGGGCATCCTTTCAGTTTCCAGTTTCTAGCCACTACAAAAAGAGCTGCCACAAACATTCTTGCATATGTGGGGCCCTTTCCTTCCTTTATGATTTCTTTGGGATATAAGTCCAATAGAAATGCTGCTGGGTCAAAGGGTATGCACAGTTTGATAACTTTTTGAGCGTAGCTCCAAATTGCTCTCCAGAATGGCTGGATCCATTCACAGCTCCACCAACAATACATCAGTGTCCCAGCCTTCCCACATCCTCTCCAATATTTGTCATAGATATGACAGATATTATAAAGACCAAATGACAAAGCATGGTGGTTGGATATAAAGGAGTTGACAAGATGGAAGTCACAGAATCAGAGAATTCAAGAATTTGTAGGAGTATTAGTAAATATGTCCAAACAATTGTTTTGCAAATGAGGAAAATCAGGCTAAGGGAAGTTAAATGTTTTAAATTATGCAGAGAGTGATAATATGAAGTCTAGAACTTAGATCTTCTAACCGCCATTCTAGTATTGCTTGACTGTATTACACAAAAATAAACAACCTTTTTATTTGCTTATAGTTGGTCCCAAAACCATTGTCCAAGAGAACCAAAATCATGGAGCACCTTGAAATTTAGATGCAAGAATCTAGAGTTCATTTTCTAGCAAAAAAGAGAATCATTAAAACTTTTTGAGCTTTTTGCTACCTCAATAAGTTCAGTTTTTGGTTCATACCCTTTGCCTTTACCTCAGCTCCTGCTCTCATATTAAGCGACTTCACACATATTAATGTTTCATCAAATGCCCTCACCTCTCTTATTTTCACTCTATTTAATTCTCTAGAATAGTCCTCTACTCTGCCTCAACTATACATAGAGATGACCATACCTTTGATTTTATCACCACCCATAAGTATTTCCTTTTAATGTCCATAAACTTCAAAATTATTTCATCTGATCATTTTATTTTTTCATTTTATTTGTTTTGTGATCTATTTTTTTATCTTCACACATCAAATCCTTTCATTTTTCCCCCTCTCTATCTTGACCCCTTAGTAGATCAATCCAACTTTACATCCTTCTCTATACTCTAATCTCTTGCCCCCTTGTCCCTATAATATATCACAGCTTACCAAAATTCAGCCTTTTACACCATCCATCTCCTTTGCAATTATTCATATGATTTTGAGTAGAGATAGAGAAAATGATGAAACTCACTGGGTTCACAACAAATTTGTGCTCCATAATCTCAACTGAGTCCTTAACACCAGGAACACTTTTATACTTTTCTAATGGATTTATTATACAACTCTTTGTGGTGATTATTCCAACCTTAACATCCTTCCTCAAACCTCCTAAGAAACCCTTTACTTCCACCCTCTCAGCTGATGACCTTGACTCATATTTCACCAAAAAATAGAAGAGGCCATAAAGGAGAGTTATTCTTCTTTCTTTCTCCCCCTATGGAATCAGTTGGGCCCCTTCCCTTACTATTTGTCATACACAGAGAGATGTGGTTTCTCCTTGCCTAGGCAAACATCCTAATAGGATCTCATCTCCTCATCTCCTCTCTACCATGACTAGAATGCTCTCTCTTTCCTAATTTTTTCCTCCTGGATTTTCTGGCTTTCTTCAAGGATTATCTCAATTTTCACCTTTTGCAGGATGTCTTTCTCTCTCTTCTTCCTTAAATGTTAGTATCTTTCTTCAGACCTTAACTTCCATTTAATTTATGTTGTGTTGTTGTTGCTATTTGTCCTTTGTTCTCTATGAAAACCATGACATCAAGGAGGAGATGCCATGTCATGCAAGTGAATTGGATTTAAGTGAGGGAGGGCTGTGCAAAGTCACCTGCATCACTTTCCCCTCCAGAGCCATTTGGTCCAATGACTACATATCAATCTGGTTGGCTGGAGATGGCCCAGGATTCAATAGGAGACTTCGTCCTTTTTAAGCTAAGATCTTCAATAGGTCTCAGTTTGACTGAGACTGCACTCATTCAGTGATTAAGACTACACAGCAATTAAGTCAAAGAAGCTCCTCTTTCACCTGGTCAAAAGAAAATCTAAATAAATGAATGAATGAGTGAATCTGGGAGGGGAAGACCCTAGGGTTTCTGGCCACCAATAGGCTAAGTCTCATTTGGTCACTGGTTGGGTTTTGATTGACTTAGATTAAATATAAATACCAGCTTAAAAAGGACAAAAACTCCTATTACATCCTGGGCCATCTATATCTTTATGTGGTCACTGGACCAAATGGCTCTGGAGGGGAAAGTGAAGCCAATTAGAATCAGATTAGTTTTGGAAGAAGGAGGGAGGGAAGGAAGGAAGGAAGAAAGGGAAGGAAGGAAAGAGGGAAGAAGGGAAGGAGGAAAGGAGAGAAGAAAGGAAGGAGTCTTCCCAACTGATCAGTTCTAGTTTGTAGGCCAACTTTATTCACAAAAGTTGTTATTCATCCTTTGTTCTTGAAGAGAATGATAACATCAGGGAGGTGATGCCATGACATGTGAATTGAATTTATGGGAGGGGGTGGTGTTGCAAGGTCAGTGTCTGGGTCCAGTGGCAAGATATAGATCAAGACTCCTAGAAATGGCATTGAATGAAATGGGAAACTTTGGCCTTTTTTACGCAATAGATCTGTTTGACTGAGACTGTACCCATTCAGTTATTTAAGGCTAGGTAGCAATTCAGGCAAACTTCCATTTAATATATTTATCTTTAATATAAATGCATTTATATTTATGCCTATATATCTTTATATACATAACTATATGCATGTTGTCTGTTCTATTAGAATATAAGCTTCTTCTGATGGAGGACACTATTTTTTCTTAAACTCAGAAATTTGTACATCTGGCACATAGAAAGTGCTGGATAAATGCTCCCTCACTAACAAGAAATCACATCATTAAAGCTAAGCTCTTTTTTTAATGATAAAAATCAATCCAGTTATTTATTTTTATATACTCTAAAATGTTAGTCATTTTCATTTATTTTTCACAGGGCACAAAATATTTTAAATTGATTTTTACTCACCAAATACGTTAATAGTTTGAATTGATTGGTAAAATGGAATGCTTCAATGTGGCAAAGAAGGCCTAAATATAACACAATTTTTTTCTGATTCTAGGACATATCCTACTCATATAAATATCATTTAATGAAACATGTTGTATCATTAACATATAAGAAATAAAGAAACAAACCTTGTAAGCCATACTCATTAAAATAAAAAAGAATGAAAATCAAGACTCAAGCAGATTATCCAGCTGCTTTGCTTTTAAGCTACCACTGAGAGCAAGAAAGAAATTTGCAACAGCTGAACAAGTTTCTGTACTGATTCTCATCATAATACAAAAGTATATACATTTCCTCCCATGTACCTAGGGAACAGCAGCATTAGAATGCCATTCAAGTGGAAACTGGAATTCTGTTGTGTTGAAAAGATAGGCTCCCATGGTGGAAGATTAAGGAAGATGGCTATGAAAGGAAGCATCTTCCAGGTAGAATACTTTGTGGAATTTGAAGAGGGCCTACGTGGGGAAAAGTTTTCTTCATCCTTTAAAAAAAATCCAACAAACTACAACCTAATAAAACTATTCAGGATAAGAGCAAGAATTATGAAAAATATCATTCAAACAAAAAGTTGAAGTCTTTCAAATATAATTGTAATATTAGAGTACTTACCAAGACCATTCCAGGGAAACTTTAAAGCCCAAAATCAACTTTGTTATTTAAATAACCTTTAAGCTTAAATCTCATAAGAAAGTTGAACATACACACCTATTGAAGTATTGAAAGTAATTTCTCTCTCTCTTTTTCTATAATCTGGGTCTAAAAAATAGTACAGCAAATCACTTTTCATTTCATTTGGAGGATGCTTTAATTTTGCTGTGTACTATTTATCAGTGACAGGCATTGCCCCCAATTCCCACTAAATAGTAGACTTTGTCTAATGAATTGATCATAAATACAGGATAATAAAAGTTCTTTTTAAAAATTAAGATTTTAGAGACAAAGGCAGGTTCCTCCAGTGAAGACATGGTCACATTTCAAAACAGGTAGGCAATGGTCTATGTCATGAGAAGCAAAATCTTCATTCTACTCCTCTTTCTCCACCCAGATGAAAATAGAAGAAATTAAGACATCTCCTGCAACAAACTGAAAGCTTAAAAAAGCCCACAGCATTTCTAGAACAGCATTCAAGTAGGCTTCATATTGCAGATGATATATGTTGGATTTGATGTAAGAGGGATTTGATGTAATTCTCCCTGTGGGACTAAGCATAATAAAAGTATAGATATGTTTTTTCTGAAGGCTGCTTTATAAATGGTAAGAGTAAAAGACTATTCTTTACATAAATCATGAACTGCACATATTCAAAAGAAATCATATGAATGGAATGTTAAGATAAATCTTATAGCTGAGATATGAGTGACTGACATAAAAGTTTTATAAAACAATAAGTGGACATCAAAATGGACCTAATTTAGTTTTCTTTTTGAAGGTCCTCCAAATCAGAAATAACTTAAGAGTTTTTGATTGAACAAATAAAAATGTGTGTCAAAAATGAAAAGTGCTATAAAAGTAGCTAAATAAATAATATGCAATATGAAAAGAGACTTTGAGGATACCCTTCAACCACAACCCCTGGCAGCTGCCATGAGACCAGGAAGATAATTTAAGCCTATGCAAGAGACACGAAACTTTGTTTCACAAAGAGCAGAATTTGTAGACCCTGGAACTAGCTACCCTACTCTCCTGCCCATGTAGTTGTAAATAAGAGAATCCAAAATATTCTTGTTGTAATTAATCAATAGTGCTTATGGGGTCTTAGTTTCAAATTTTCCAATGGCTGATATATAGAAGGGAAAGTAATTATAATGAAAAAGAGAGACAGAGACACAGCAAAATGGAGACAGAAGAGACCCTATCTTAAATGAAGCTAGAGCATAATAGTAAGAAAGCTATCTTCACTTGCTTCATAATCCTGACTAATTTCAGGAAAGCCCATTATGCATAGGGACACATATATAGAACCCTTATATTATTCTATGTGAAAATGAAATCTAGATCACAGAGTGCATTGGGGAATTTAATTGGCAATAACAATTTTTGGTTTTGAATTTGTTTTCCTTTTGAAATAACATAAGATCAGGCTATGAGAGTTCTAGTACATGTTGTTTGCTAAGTTGGAAGAGATCTCTCATTGGCTAAGCCCCAAAGTATTAGATAGAGCAAACTGAGCAGATGCTTTCTAATTCCTGATCTAGTAACCAACCTGTGAGTGATGAATCTCTTCATCCTTAGCTAGGTTGCTGTTCAGAAAGCAGAACTGGGTTTGGCAGAGGACTAGAAGCCTTTTCAGCTTCTACTGCACTACCAGGAACTACCAGGTCTCAATCTCTATTGATACAGTTTTCAAGAGTCCTAAGTCACCCCTATATTGTAGTGGATAAACTGAATGTCTAATTTTGTAATATGTAAATGGGTTTCAAATTCATTTGAAAAGTTGTCACTTTGATAAAATTATTATTTTGTCTGTATTATAAACATATTATTATATGTTTATAAACTTAAATATCTTTGAGTATGTTATATGAGATTAGGGACAAACTGATATGTCCAAAAAGTAATGTTTGTGTTTCATGTTTCCATTTTTAAGTAAAACTGAATAAGTTTAGTTAAGTTTTAATTTTTTGGCTCGGGGTCTAAAAAACTCATTTTCTTGAGTTTAAATCCAGCCTCAGACACTTACCAGTTGTGTGACCCTGGACCAGTCACTTAACTCTATTTGCCTCAGATTCTTTAATCTATAAAATGAACTAGAAAAGGAAATGGTAAAGTTCTGTATTTTCACCAAGAAAATCCCAAATAGAGTCACAAAGAGTTGGATATAACTGAAACAACTGAACAACAAAATAAAGCATTCCATAAATCTCTGCCTTTAGAAAATGAGGAAAACTTTCCTGAGTACAAAGCCTTTAGACTAAAAAGAATCATTCTAATCTACATAGTCAAAGTCAGATCAGAGCTAGTGAAATATATTATGCCTATGGATGAAAATAACATGGTATTAACATGAATCAAATCAAATTGGTTAGTCCATCAGTGAGAGATAGTGATGAGTAGGAGTAGTATAGGACTATGATAAACACTACTTTTGCAAGTTCCATTCAAGGGAATTTAACTGAGAACCTGAGTTGATATTAATGGAGTTCTTTTCTAGCTTCTATAATATTCATATATCTGAGAAACTTCATTATCAGCCACACAGAGAAAGCTGACAAGTAACTTCTTATTTATATATCACCTCAGGGATAAGCTCACTGATTTGGCGAGGGTCTCTGGTATCAGTGGCACCACTATAAAACTGCCTGGCTTGATAGGGCAAAGTTGCTGAGAATAAAGAAAAGCCAAACTCTCTTAATAGGATACAACTAATTTTCATCCCATTGGATTTTGGAGGCAGATCATGCTTGCCTCATTGAATTCTACTGTTCCTTTAGTTGTATTCTTGCTTTATAAGTTACTTCCTTTACCTTTTCTTTATTTAAATATTTTTCCAGACTTTGTTTCACTTAAACTCTAATGTTATTACTATAGTAAGAGCAACAAGTTATGCCTTTGGATTAAAAGGGATCATTCTATCTGCATGGGCAAATCATTTTTCATATGGAAATGTATATCACATATTTAAGACTGACATCAGTAATTGAGTAGCTCAAAAGAAATATTGAACAGAGTTCGGTATGATCTGATTCTTAAAAGCAAAACTGTCTAGAAAAGACAAAAATAGTAATTATGTTATATAAATGAGGTACAGACAAAGAATTGACACATGCATTAGAAGGAGAAGAAAGACTGGTAGCTCTGAAAACCTACTCACATTATGAGTGGGTTAAATAGAAAATACTACACACATACACATACGCATATATATAAATAAATATATAATATATTCCAGAAAGGATATGGAACCCGCCAAAATCTATAAAGAAATAATGGGAGAGAGAATAAGACAAGGTAGGGTATAAAAGGGTGTTCAGATTAACAGGAATGGGATAAAGTATGTAGATTAATGGGAATGGGATAAAGAGAAAAGGAAAGGACCAGGGGAGAAGATAAGGGAGGGATCCATGGGTGGAGGGAGGGTAAGTAATAGCAAGGCAAGTTAAAGAGCAGAATTAAAGTAGAAGAGTTGCTTGGTTGTTGTCCTTTCTTCGTGAAGAGGACCAAAATGATATCATTAAGAGTCCAGTTACAGTGTGTCTGCCTGTGGCTGAGCAGACCAATACAAACTCAGAATGCTCTGCCACACGTCAGGCATAAATAGCCCATATGAACCTTTGGGGTAGCTTCTCTAATTTTGCGCATCTCACATTTCCTTTGGACTAATTCGATTCTGCTTTCTGCAGTGTTAGACCACTGCACCTTCTCTGATGAGAGGCATGCCAAGCTGGGCCATCCTGTCTCCCACTAACTATATACTGCGCACGTGGGACCACAAAACATGCACTAATTATATACTGTGGGACCACACAAATAGCTTGCTATTGTGGCCAGATATCTCCTTGCCACTTTAGTATAACTCTGCTGCCACAGGTTGTCACGTCCCCTGACTTCTCAGGAAGGCCGAGACTCCCCTAGAGGGGATGGGGAGCCAAACCAGACATGTCAGCAGGGTTCCTTTTACTGAACTAAAGAGTCTTATACCTTGCCAGGGTTCCCCACATCTGTGACCTTCTACAAAACAGGGCTAATAATCAATGATCTTAGACAAAGGCAAACTTAATGGTTCACTCAAGAGAGAAATTTACATTATATTTAAGTGATATTAATGTTTTAGATGCATGTTCACATATGTGTAAATGTATATGCATATTTGTGTGTGACTTAATATATGTAGATATATATGCATGAAGGCCTAGATATGTTTGTATATGTATGGGTCTGTGGGTGGGTATGAATATATATTTATCTGGGCTTATCTGTAACTTGTTTGGAAATGTGAGGAGGGGAAAGGGGAAAAATAAAGTAAAAAACATGTAGCAGAAAACAAAAGAATAACCTACAAAGAAGCAAAGAAAAGATGAACATTCAGGAATATAATTTTTTTCTATTATTATATATGTTTTCTTGAAATGAAAATTTATCTTTATTTATTTTGAATCCTCCCTGATTTTCTGCTGGGCACATAACAATGTTTTGTTTTGTTTTGTTTTGTTTTCATTTTCATTTTCTTTTTATTGTTTTTTCTTATTTTGTATTTAGTTCAATTTTTAAAAAAATGATAAACTAGTGAAAAATTGAAATGAGGAGGAATATATATATATATGCATATATATATATATATATGTAAGTAAGTATAATACAAGGGAAAGTGGGAGCAGGTGAGAAGGAAATAGAGTGTCCATGCTTAGCAGCATGGTCTAGTGATTTCCAGGAAGTGCTAGGTGTGGATTCAGGCAAGATCAAACAAAAGCCAACTGGGAATACTCTGTGGGTCAGAAGACTAATACATTATAACTGCAATCAATTCTGCTCTGCCATAATACTTATTTTGAAAACTCAGATTTATTCCAAAGGATTGCTCTAATAGGGAACAGTTTGAGATCAAATGTGCTTATTCAAGATTTTGTCTTTAAGAAACAGCAAAAAATCAGAAAACTATCACAGTGGTGGTATGGATGGCTGGGCGATATAGACCCAGTGGGAGTGGAGGCAGTATAGTGACTATGACAGTGAAGAATCAGGTTTATAAAAGGAGGAGTTACCTGGGTTTTCCTTCCCCCAGTGTGACACTAGCCTGGGCTCTGTAGAGGAGAATTCAGAGGCACTCCATCTTTTTTTCAGCCCTGATTACTATTACAATGGAGAGAAAAGGCAGCTGAGCAAGAGACTGTGACGTGGAAATACAGATGGGGGGGGGAGGAGAAAAGAAGAGAGAGAGAGAGAAAGAGAGAGACAAACAGAGAGATAGAAAGAGAGACAGAGACAGAGAGACAGAGACAGACAGGCAGAAAGAGAGAGGGAGAGAGACAGACAGAAAGAGAGAGACAAAGAGACAAAGAGACAGAGAAACAGAGACAAAGAGAGACAGACAGACAGAGACCCAGAGAAAGAGACAGAGCCAGAGAGAAAGACACACAGAGACAGAGAGACAGAAACAGAGACAGAGAGATACAGAAAAAGAGAGACAGAGAGACACAGAGAGACAAAGAGACAGAAAGACAGAGAGAGGGAGAGAGAGAAAGCTAGAGAGACAGAAGGAGAGAGACACAGAGAGAGACAAAGAGACAGAAACACAGAGAGACAGAGAGACAGACAAAGACATACAGAGAGACAGAGACAGAAAGAGAGAGAGACAGAGAGAAACAGAAAGAGACAGAGAGAAAGAAAGAGGGAGAAAGAGACAGAAAGGGAGAGAAAGAGAGAGACAGACACAGACACACACACACACACAGAGACAGAGAGAGAGAGACAGACAGACAGAGACAGAGAAATAGACACACAGAGAGAGACAGAGAGAGAGACAGGGAGAAAGACACAGAGAGACACAGAGAGACAGACAGACAGATAGAAGGAGAAGGATAGCTATGGACCACAGTTATCCCCCCCAACACCCCACCATTGACCTAGAACCAATGTGTATTAATATAATGTAATAACACATTTACTTTTATTCCTTCCACCTTGGACTGCCTGCCCAAAGAAAAGCTAGCCGCGTCAGTTCTCAGGTGTGAATGGATGCCTGGCAGTGCAGAGTTGGGGCACAATTTGGGAGGCATCCCTCAGAACACCTCACAGAGTCCACACCACCTGTCCCAGTTTTCCTGCCTCGGTAGCTGGTTTTGTCAGTGACCTGGAGTAAATTTGAATGCCCACTTTCATAAGCAAACGAGGTATTTTTCAAGATCAAGTATCATATAAGAGCCATGGGCAGAAGGAAGCTGGTCTGCCCATTTTTCCCCCACCCTCTTCCTCGTGGCAATCTGAACTGCATAAAGCCCTGCATAAAGATACATAGCTAAGGTTTTGGTTTTTTTAGGTTTGTATCTTAAAAAATTGGGTGTATGTGTGTTTGTGTGTGGTAGCCACTCCCTTGGTCCCACAAACACTGCTTTGCTTTTCCTTATGATTTTTAGGAATGTATATGTGGTTTTATAGTGGAATTGACTGTACCTGTGTAGGAAGGTATGAGGACCTTATCAAAGGGGAGTATGGGAAGGGTTCAAATCTCCAGTGCTTCATTACACATTATAGGAAGACAGCCTTTAACTGAAAGACCTTTTAAATAGTACTTCACCTACCATTGTAATATAAGGGTTAAGGTTATCAATTTCAGTCTCAGAAAAACGGAAATCTAAAATGGTTAAATAATTCACCTAAGGCAGTCTCACCATACTTTGGGAATAGGAAAAAAATGCTATCAAGGCTGATTTAAAACATACGTGCATAAGTGCACAAACTTAAAAACAGAAGAGATAAATGATATATATTCTTAGAGGTCATTTTTCACAAAGGACTTGGACCTAATATTAAAAAGAACCACACTTTTTGAATATATAGACACAAACTAGCAAAGAGGGCCTCTTTCTGAAATACTAGTCAGGTAAATGTGTTATTGATATAGAGTCCCAAGGATGCAGAAGTACTGATTTTTCAGTGAATCTCTGAGCTTGAGTATATTCACACAATCATTCATTTACTCCAGCCAATATGTTTCCTAGCCTTTGGACAGGCTGGAACAGAAGTATCCATTGGTGTCATCTCTCCAACTATATTGGATTCCTTGAAGGGCAGGCGGGTCAGTGTTTT
>JAJPUD010003589.1:0-40016 GCA_023553655.1 Myrmecobius fasciatus
TTTTTTTTTTTTTTCCCAATTTTCCCAGGAAATTTTAGCAAATAGTGTGTTCTTACGCCAGAAGCTGGGGTCTTTGGGTTTATCAAACACTAGATTACTATAATCATTGACTATTGTGTTTTGTGAACTTAATCTATTCCATTTTTAGTCAGTACCAAATGGTTTTGATGACTGCTGTTTTATAATATAGTTTTAGGTCTGTTATAACTAGGCCACCTTAATTTGCATTTCCTTTGAAATTCTTGACTTTTTGTTCTTTCAAATGAGCTTTGTTATTATTTTTTTGAGCTCTATAAAATAATTTCTTAGGAGTTTGATTAGCATGGCACTTAATAAGTAGATTAATTTAGGTAAAAACAATAATTTTTATTATATTAGCTTGGCCTACCCATGAGCCTTGATATTTTTCCAATTGATTAGATCAAACTTTATTTGTTTGGAAAGTGTTTTATAATTGTGTTCATATAGTCCAAGATTTTGCCTTGGCACATAGATTCCCAAATATTTTATATTATCTACATTTATTTTAAATGGAATTTCTCTTTGTATCACTTCCTGCTGGACTTTGTTGGTAACATATAAAAATGCTGATGATTTTTGTGCATTTATTTTGTATTATGCAACTTTGCTCAAGTTGGAAATTGTTTCTAGTAGTTTCTTAGTTGATTCTCTAGGTTTCCCTAAATATACCATCATATCATTTGCAAAGAATGATAATTTGGTTTCTTCTTTACCTACTCTAATTCCTTTAATTTCTTTTTCTTCTCTTATTGCTAAAGCTAACATTTCTAATACAATTTGAATGGTGATGATAGTGGACAATGGGGATAATGACAGGGTAATTTACCCATGATCTTATTGGGAATGGTCCTAGTTTATCCCCATTACATATGATGGTTGCTGGTGGTTTCAAATAGATGCTACTGGTCATTTTAAGGAAATTCCATTTATTCTTATACTCTCTAGTGTTTTCAATAGGAATGGGTTTTGAATTTTGTCAAAGGCTTTTTTTGCATTTATTGAGATAATCATGATTTCTGTCAATTTGGGGTTATTGTTATAGTCAATTATGCTAATAGTTTTCCTAATATTGAACCATCTCTGCATTCCTGGTATAAATCCTACTCAATCATTGTATGTTATCCTATTGATAACTTGCTGTAATCTCTTTATTAATATTTCATCTAAGATTTTTGCATCAATATTCATTAGGGAAATTGGTTTATAATGTTCTTTCCTTTTTCTAATCAAATTAGCTATGAGGCACATTTCCAACCTATTCAATATATCTGAATTAAGGCCCATTTCTGGATGAGCTCCTGGAAGAATAATCCAAGTAGCTGTGAATGAGGGTTATCCAAATTTCCAAGGAATCCCAATCCATTAGAAAAGGAATAACTAGAAGCAAAAGAAAATATTTCCAGTCTTTTTCTTCTCACATTTTCTCCTTGCTGACATTCAACCTGATAACATAATTGTCATAACATTCCAGTATCTGACATTGTGCTACAACAAGATACTACACAGAGGTGACAATGGATTTTTTCCCCTTTCTGTATTGTCTAAATTTTCAATGCAGGAATTGTATATGTTTACATTCATGATCTGGAAATGTATAGGCCCAAATTCCACTTAGCATAAATATGAAAATGATTTTATAGTTTGAAATCTGGCTCTTTTCTCAGCATTCTTAAAATGTACTTTTAAAAAAAAAATTCTGACATCTGTCTATGCAGAGCTTTAGGGAGAGAGACAGACAGAGACAGAGGGACAGAGATAGAGACAGAGAGAGACAAAGAGAGAGAGAGAGCAAACAAAAAATTATCTTCAAGGCTCTCTGTTTTAAAAAAAAAATCTATCATCGAAAGTTATACTAGTGGAGGCAATAAGGTGGTAATTCTAATGTCCTGGTAGCTTTCAGTATTCAAGCAATTCCAAGAGGAGGGGGGAACAATTGGGTTAATGTGTTCATCAATTTTAATTCATTTAAATTGAACAGTATCCATTTTTTATGTGAAGGATTCCAAATTGATACTTTTTTCATGATTCTGAACTGAAAATATAACTGCAAGGTAACCACAATCTCATATAGATGCCTATAGCACCAAATGTGTACTATATATATGCCATGATGATCTTAATGCAGAACAATCAGGTTTTAAATATATTTATATATATGTAATTTTCACATTTATGATGAATTATGCAAAGTCCTTTGTCAATCTTAAAGTGTTATATACATGTCAATTATCAGTACCACACTGATGTTCAAGATGAAATAGCTGTACACACTATTCTTTATAGCACACAGGGAAACTGAGAATCAGAGAGCTTGACTTGCTTAATGTCAAATCGATTAAATAACCATTTATTAAGTGCCTACTAGTTTTAAAGAACTGGTTCTTATAATTATTAGTGAGTTAGGACAAGACCCAAGACTCTTCAGTGAATCTAAATGAAATACTGGATTATAAATTCCTCAAAATCAGGGAGAGTATTTCTGCAATATGTCTTATTGCTTATTTTATTTTATTTTTTCTGAACAATGGTAGTGCGTTTATGCGTTGATAGTGTCAATCCTATGTATATTATTTGTCAGCTCCTTGAAACTTCACTTGAAATTATTCTATCATACATTTAAACAAAGTATAGATTTGGAAGAATACTATAATATTAGTTGAATGCATGCTTATATTCTAAAACACACCTAATGTTGATACCAAGTAATGAATATTACATGAGGCTCACATTTGGGGTCATATTTATGCTTTCATTGTTCACTATAACCATTTGTTTTTAAAATTGCAGTCTTTTTGATTATGATCATTACTACCTACTTGTAAGAGATTATATGCTTGACTTTCACAAGTACACATGAACTGTAACTTGTCTTTTCCTGTCCAAGGGTTATACCTACTCAACATTTCAATGTATCTGCTGCCAGTGGGAAAAACACATTCCTTTAATACTACTCTCTAGGCAATGCTATGTGGCCAGAAATCATAAAACATTATGTAACATAAAATATCAGTTATTATTTACAGAGAGTAAGACAATATGGGATCATAGGATCACATTTTTTAGACCTAGAAGGGATCTCAGAGGACATCTACCCTTACTTTACAAATAAGCAAACTGAAGCCAAGGGAGCTAAAATTTCTTACATTCTGAGAGATATATTGGGACCCCCAGGATACTAAAAGTCCAGAAAAAGGTTGCTAGTGTGGTGAATACTGATGGAAGACATGTGCATGAAATGCACAGGATAGAGAGTCAAGAAAATATTGTGATTTATCCATATTGGTACTAAAGTAATTATAATCACCAAATCTACTCAGTGAGTCATTGTAAATCAATAGATAATTATCCTTCATAATAGAATTATAAACAAGTTTCTTATTAAGTTGATGATGGTGATGATATCTAACATTTGTAGAATGTTTCAGAATGGACTTTTTTATTATCTTACCTAGCATTAATCATGAAATGGGCAGTTGCCTCAGTCAAATTGAGACCTGTTAAAGATCTTTGCTTAAAAAGGCCAGTGTCTCCCACTGCTTCCAGGATCATCTTCAGTCAACCTGATTTATATCTGGCCACTGGACCCAGATGGTTCCAGAGGAGAAAGTTTGTCTGGTAACCTTGCTTAGCCCTCCCTCCTTCAAATCCTATTCACTTGCATGTCATAACATCATCTTCCTAATGTCATAATTGTTGTCAGAAGATGGACAAAAAAACAAGAGTACTTCAAAGCTTGCAAAGAATTTTACATATCTCATTTGTTAGGTTACTAATATCTATAGTACTTTAGATATTTTCCCATTTTGGTCTTTTGGTCAAACTACGGGAATGTCAAACTTTATTCCTCAACTAAAGAGAACCTAGAGTACTGATTACTCCTTTCTTTTTTAAACTGTCATTGCTAAGTAGCAGGCATGACTGAAAGTGCAGTTTCAACCATTTCTGTCAGTCAAAGGAGGTTTGTTTCCCCTGTTTGACAAATTAAGAGCAGTTAGTGACTGGGTGGTATTTGTAGGCAGATGGCTTGCCATGCTTGCTGACATGTTTGCAAATGCAGTTCTGCAGGGCAATAGACCCTACGCAATTTTGTCAGACAGGGAGGCTAATGGAAAACACACACCCTAGCAAAGAAAGTGCTATCACACACTGGGATCTGGAATTCAAGTTGTTTTCCTTTGGAATGGGAGCCACTGTGGCCAAGGCAACCATCCATTGTGCCATTCTTCTAAATAATCCTGGGGGTAGGGATTAGGGAACAGTTTTAACTCCTTAATAAAAACCTGCATTTACAAAATAGCTTTTAGTAACCATCAGCTTTGCAGAAAACATTATGATATAATTTTTAATAACACTTACAATTTCTGAACAACACTATGAAATATTTCGGTGCTTTGGAGATCAGCTTCCTGGTAGTTGTTTAAAAAGAGAAAATATTTGTTGCCATCCTTCTAGCTGTCTACTTTGAATTTTTTGAGGCTGAAGGCTGTATTCTCCCTATTTGCAGTATATGCTTCATCTGCAATCTAAAGGAGAAAAACTCAAGAATTCTAATTTTACAGTGTCAACTTTATATCTAGAGAGTCTCAGACCATGAAACTATTCAACAGTTACCATCAAAGTAACAGCTGAAGGTCATGCTAGGAGGCACATTAAGTCTATCAACATTAAGACCTCTAAAAAAAAAAAAGACACTTTATTGTTATTAAGTAGAGGTTCTTAAAAGGCACATTAACTCTGTCAACCCACAAAGTGCCCCATCAATTATAAATCTGTTTTATGTAAATGGAAATTCCAATGACTCCGTTATTGTATTACTTTATACCTGCAATGAAAATAGAGGAAACCACTTTCTGACCACTAGCTATGATTGCTGTGTCTGTTTTCTTGAGGGTGGAGGGGAAGAAATTGTTGGAGGAACAGCTGAGCTCTTCACACCTCATTCATTGAAAATAAATTACCTCAATAAAAATTCTATTATAGCTTAAGAAAATTATCTCCAAGATTTTGACACATTGAGGTCAATGGATGAATATAGATGTCTGGCAATATCTGTCTTAGTTGGCAATGGTAGACATTTTGGGACCTTCTTATTGCCCAGATGCTACATATGACCTTTCCTATGGCAAGTACAAGATATTTAAAAATGATAACCATGCAAAGCTATTTGTTCTCAAGTATTACAATGAACTTCTCAGTAAAAACTCAAAATGAAGCAAAGCTTGTAAAAATTAAAAAAGAACTAGACTTTGGAGAAGTGTCAACAAGAACACTTCAACATAGAAATACACCCTCTAATACAAATAAAATTACATCTCCTCCCCTTATGCCCATATTTCACAGATAACATGCCCAGGAGAAAAAAAACTTTATTATAAAATTCATTCACTAAACATTAGCTGATGATCCTGACAGTTTGTTGTATAAAATTTGAAAAGCCACATAAGATTTGTATTATGCTTTTTATCAATATTTTGAGAACTATTTTATCTTTTAGTGACCTTCTATTGACTCAAGGATAAAAAACAACTTTTTCACCTTGGCATTTAAAATCCTTCACAATCTTAATCCAGTTACGTTTCCAAATTTACTTCAAGTTGCTTCCATTCCCTATTCTGTGCACCAAACTGGTCCATTATGTGTCCTTAACATCAGCATATGATAGCATTGGTTAAGTGGAAAGGGGGAAGGAATATGGAGTGAAGAAGAGATGAATCAGTAATTTTACAAGGGAGGGGAAAGTTAATGGACAGACTATATTCTATGTGGTTATTCATGCAATATTGGGCAATTAGAGGAAAGCTTCCAGCATATTGGATGAACCCCTTAGGGAGAATTCATGGGAGGATATGGACAAGAGTCACATAGGTTTGGAAGGCATTGAAAGATAGAAATTAATGGTGGAGTGGATCCTTAAATTCATTTGATCATAAAACTGTTGAATAATTGCACTATTTACAATACAAACAGTAGGCTCTTCATAAATGTTGACTTGAATTACATTATTTCTTTCATGGCTAGTTACATTTTCTTGGTTCTAGAGAACTAATGAATATGTTGAACAATTTTATACTGCACTGACTTCCCATTTATACACCTTTCTTCCCTTTAGCCATAATTTTTCTCTACTCCATTCAGAAATGGAGTACTCCATACTCCATATAATGATATAAAAATTCCTTTCCTATATTCCCTTCCTAGGAATATCTCCACCAATTTGCCTTTTTAAGACATCCCTAATTGTAGAATAAAAGGTTTTCACTCCTGAACAGAATATGTCAAGCATTAACTGGCAGGTAATAGTGAGTTGTGTGTTTGTGTGTGTGTGTGTGAATATTTATTAGTGAAATATTGCTTTGGAAAAAAGAAACAATTCTTCTATATCCTTAAAAACCACTGTGTACATATGTGGACATAGCCATTTAACCAGTCTATAGACAAAGGCAGTCCTAACAAATGGCACTTAATAGAAAAAAGCAGAAATGCATTTCTCAAGGATAATTAAATCTCCTTTATGAACAGAAAGCTTAAGATTTAGTATCAAAGATTTGAGACTATAGGGACTTTTAATTTTTATTGCTAAGTTTTGCTTTTAACTTTCTATTCTAAATATATCCAACTCCCAGGAAAACTAACCACTATATTGACTGACAGCATATGCAATGAATGCTTCCCACTCACAGACCTCTGCTTGTTGAAAGAAGGAAGATAGTTGCTTCACATCCAAGGTTGGTCACTATAATTCCATGTGATTCATTGTAAGCTATATCTTTTAAGAAATGGGAATGAGGTTAGTTTGGCAAGGGTCTTATTAATGAAGTTACATTTTTTTTTTAATCTCCTCTTTCTTAGATGTTTGCAAACTGTGTGAGGCAAAAAGACCACCAACTTAAATAAATCAAAGGCATCTCAATGTAGAAATGAGTTTTAATTTTGACAAGTCTTATGAGAATTGGGCATCTTAACATTACTCTGGGTGGTCTGACAATAAAGCCAGGAAAGGTACAGAAAGCAGATAAAGATTATATACAAGTCAGAGGTAAAACTCCCCATATCTGCACTACTGTCCTGATTAGTCAGGACAAATGATCTCACATTCTAAGTCATAAATGAGAAAAAATTTTCTAACCCAACTACATCTTTGGGATTACTAAATTAGTTTATATGGGAATTTTAATTCCCAGGTGGCCATAACTTAATTTCACCAAGGGAAAAAAAAAAGACTAAAGGACTATATGATCCCATTCTTTGTAAAACACATAATTTCTGGAGGAATGAAACTTAGGTCTGGGGCACAGCAGACTTTTACTCAATTTTTAGGACACTGTCTTCATCTTGGGAGACAGCTTTTATAATTAATTCAAAACTGTCCTTTTATATTTTAGATTTCATTAGGAATTGAAATCAAATTCATTTCCTTGTAGTTTTTAAGATTCCACTTTGTTGGGATATTTAAACTTAAAAAAAAATCTTTCTCAGGAAGTAACAATAAGCTATTGATCAACAAGTATTTATTTAACTCTGACAATATACAAGGCATTGTTTTAAATGGCTAGGAGTACAAAAAAAAAAAAAAGGCAAAAACGGTTCCTGACTTTAAGTAGTTCAAATTCTAATGAGGGAGAGGATATATAAACAACTATATACATACATGATATATACAGATTAATAGGAGCTCAGAGTGTCTACCTACGAAGACAAACCCAGGAATTACATGAACACAATTACAAAACAAAGTCAGATATAAACAATTGGAAAAATATCTATCAATAGCTCCTAAGGTAGTCCAAGCTAATATAATAAAAATGACAATTTGCCTAAATGGGTCTACTTGTTCAGTGCCATACCAAACTGCCAAAAAAGTATTTTATAGAACTAGGAAAAAAAATAACAAAATTCATCTTGAAGAACAAAAGAGCAAGAATATCAAGGGAATTGAGGGGGGAAAAATACAAAGGATGGTGGCTTAGCAGTATCAGCCCTAAAATTATATTATAAAGCAACAATTATCAAAACCATTTGGTACTGCCTATGAAATAGAGTGGTGGATCTGTAGAATAGGTTAGCTACACACAACACAATAATCAATGTCTATAGTAATTTAGTATTTGATAAACCCTCAAATTCCAGCTGCAGGGATAAGAACTCAGTATTTGACAAAAATTGCTGGGAAAGCTGGAAAATGATATGTCAGAAACTCTGTCAACATAAGGCCAAAATGGGTACATGATTTAAGCATAAAGGTTGATACTATAATTAGGAGAGCAAAGGATAATTTACCTATCAAATCTTGAGAAGGCCAAAGAAGAACTAGAGAACATTATGAAAGGCAAAATGGAAAACTTTGGTTACATTAAAATAAAAAAGGTTTTACACAAACAAAACCAAGGCAAACAAGATTAAAAGAGAAGTGTAAAGCTGGGGGGAAAAATTACAGCCAGTATTTCTGATAAAGGTCTCATTTCTAAAATAGATAAGGAATTGTGTTAAATGTATAAGAATACAAGTCATTCCCCAATTGATAAATGGTCAAAGGATATGAACAGACAATTTTCAGATGAAGAAATTAAAGCCATCTCTACTCACAAGAAAAAAATTATCTAAGTGTCTATTGATTTCAGAAATGCAAATTAAAACAATTATGAGGTACCACTTCACACCTCTCAGATTGACTAAAAATGACAGGAAAAGATAATGATAAATGTTGGAGGGGATAAATGTTGGGGACACTAATGCATTTTTGGTAGAGTTGTGAAATGATCCAACCATTCTGGAGAACAATTTGGAACTATGCCCCCAAAACTATAAAATTGTGTGTACCCTTTGACCCAGCAGTGCCACTACTGAGTCTGCATCCCCGGAAAATCTTAATAGAGGGAAAAGGACCCATTTGTGTAAAAATATTTTTATTCTTTCTGTGGCAACAAAGAATTGAAAATGAGTAGATGCCCATCATTTGGGGCATGTCTGAATAAGCTGTGGTATATGAAAGTAAAGAAATATTATTGTGCTATAAAAAATGATGAACTAGCTGATTTTAGAAAGATCTAGAAAGATTTACATGAACTGATGCTGACTGAAACAAGCAGAACCAGAAACACATTGTAGACAATAATAGCAAGAATTATGTGATGATCAACTATGAAAGGCTTGGTTAGATGCAAGGCAATCTCAATAGACTTTGAATAGAAAATGCCATCTGTATCCAGAAAAAGAACTATAGAGACTGAATGTAAATCAACACATGTTAAAATCACTTCTTTTTTCTGGTTTTTTTTTTTGTTTATTTGTTTTTTTCTTTCCCGTGGTCTTTCCCTTTTGCTCTGATTTTTCTCTCCCAACATGATTCATAAAGTAATATGCATTAAAATAAATTTTAAAAAAGATTAATTGAAAATAATTTCAGAAAGTATCTTCCCAGAGATCTCTGAGAATTTTAAGAAATTGTCACACATACATTTGTTGAAAAAAATGTAAATTAAGCATTAAATACATTTTACTTTCATAGGGCCATATAGGTCTAAGGCCAGTAAGCAGAAATTGAATCAGATTAATGATGATGAATAAAATACAGAAGAAACATGAGATCTCCATTTCTAAGAAGAATTTTTGGGCTGAATGCAACTGTATGGCAAGCAATAGATAGTCAATAAAAATCATGTATAGTTTAAAAGGAGAGGGAAAAACAAAATATTCAGTGTTTAGTTTTTTTTTTGCCTATAGTTCTCTCTCTTCCCCCACAAAATGGATTGACAAAAAAAAAAAAAAAAAAATCTGTGTACATTTCTCATTTTGTCAGTCAATTAAAAAAAATAAATAAATACCTACTATGTGCTGAACACTATATTGTTGCCATTGTTTGTTGTTGTTGAGTATTATAATAAACATTAGATATATAAGGAAAGGTAAAAGACATACTTTTGAAAGTTTGAAAGTCTCTGCTTTCAAACAGCTGACAGTCAAGGGGTAGAATCAACATATACAAATAAGGTATAATAAATAAGATAAAATTTGAAAAATCAAAAAAGGGAAGGGACTTTGACTTTAGCCCTGAAAATGGATTCAATTGTGGAGTATATAAGTTAAACTTTAATTATTGTGATCAAGTCTAGAATTTCCAGTTAGGAATCATTAGCTTTCCCATTTGAGCTGAGACAAAACCTTTGCCACACATGGGTGATCTCATAAGAATTTTGCATTCTGAGAAATTAGATAATGATATCTTTTGGCACAAGCTATCTTTGATTGAATTAAAGCCATTCTGTTTTGTCTTCTTGAGTGCCCCAGGAATTAAATTCTAGTCAATGCTTTTCCATATCCCAAAACCTTTACTATAAACTGAATTTCTGTGTTGGTGTTATACTAGGCAAAATTCAAAATAAGACAAACATGTTCCCCTACCCTATGTCATTGCTTAGGAAGACAAAAGACTTAAGGAGAGCTAAGAACAAGATTTAAGTAGCTGCTACATTAACGTATGTAAATTAAATCCTAATTTTACTTACAAAAAAGATTAAATAAAGTGTCTATACAAAGTAAGCAGAACTGGATTTTGTTGAACTATTGTGCTTTACCATTTCTTTTCTTTTCTTTTTTTTTTTTTTTTGATTCCTTATGGATATTCTTGAATGAAGTTTGTGATTAAGTCCAAATATTAGTATATAGTTAAGTAGAATGTAAAGTATGCCTTTCTAAATCTGAAAGCCGCGTGAATATACTTTTTTTTTCCACCCTAAGAAAGAATGGCCTCTTATAAAGTAGCTGAATAAAGTGAGCTTGTCAAAGGGCCATTCTACATATCTTCCCCAGACATTAAAAGCAAAGGAGGCAAAAAGCAGATCAGCCTGACTTTTACAAGAACTTCTCTGGGAAAGAACTGAATACTAATAACATCCAGGTCAGAAAGCCTACTTTGTTGTTTTACTCCCATTAGCTCTCAGATATTCCCAGTGGTGCAGATGGCATGTTTGTCCACATGGTAAAGGTTTGAGATGACTAACCCACCCCTCTATCCTCTCCCCCCAAAAGAGATGCCAGCCATACAGAGCAGCAAGTAAGTTGGCATCTTCCCCCATTTTAAGGAGATTAGTTCTTTTAAGACATGTGACTTTTGCAATTTTGAGCAAGAATTATAGATATAGAAGGTCTGAAAGTGATGGAGTGAAAACTTGAAGGACATTTTCAAGCTAGAAGGATAGAGGCACCTTGTAATACTCTTCAGTGGGACACTTTGCACTTCTCTTCTAAATGGAATCACTGGAAGCTGCATCAGGAGAAAGAGATAGAAACAGAATGAATAACATGAAGATTTACAGCATTCCTGAAGGCATTGAAGTGGATGACCCCATTACTTTCATTGAGCAATTTGTTCCATCTTTCCTCACACATACAGAATCATCACCAGGCCTTTTGAAATACAAAGATCCTACTGAATCACTTCTGCTTCTCTGATATTTCAAAAAACAAACAAAAAACCTTTTAGTGTTTTTTCTTTTTAAGATTTTAAGGTTTCACATTAGACTTTTTTTTATTTCATGTAGTTAGATTTCTCTTTCTCTTGTGCTGGTGCTTTATGTGTGTGTGGGGTGTGTGTGTGTGTGTGTGTGTGTGTGTGTGTACACACACACATATTTGGTGTAGAAATTGGGGTTAAGTGACTTGCTGATGGTCACATAACTAGTAACCTGATTAGATCTTGTTGTAATGATCAAGCAGGAAACTTTTAAAAATATAAACTGTGAAGAACCCGTTTAATAGAGATAGGAAAAATCTGTAGTATCCTGCAATTACATGACTGATGAATTTTTTAAAACTAAGTTATTGAGTCATTGCCTATCTTTGTAAGAAGAACAATGTTAAATAGCAACTTATTTGGAGGGAGAAAAACAAAAGAGGGAGGAAGGAAAATAGAAGTGTGGGGGATACACACCAAAATACATACACACAGGCGCACACACACACACACACACACACACACACACACACACAGAGTCAGAGAGTGAGATAAGCTTCCCCCTAGTTCCTCATCTGGATCTGTAATTTCCTGAGTTTAGGAAATATTTTTCACTCAACCAGGTCAACAATTCATTTACAATTTAAAGAGCTTTAAAGAAAGTTGTTTAGGGTGTGGATAGGTTAAAGTATTTACCTAAGTCATGCAGTTATGTGTATCTGAGGCTGAAGTTTGACTCAATTTTTTTTTGGATTCTAAAGTGGCCCCTTTCACTTCACTAACATCTTATTTTATCCTCAGAACAACTATGGGAGGTAGATGCTATTATCATTCCCATTTTAAAGAGCCTTGGCTCATGTTTTTTCCCCTTTCTGGAATACTTTCCACTTGCCTATGCACAGGCCCAAGAAAATGATTTATTATTTGAGGTAGATATACTTTCAAAGATTAGAATGTTAAGTGATAAACACAGAAGTAAGTTTATGCCACGTTACTCTTAATATAATATAATAAATATAAATCAGCAAAATTTGGTTCTTGTTGCTTTATAATAGTTATCATTTCAGTAAGGGAAGTGAGATGGCATAATAGATGGAGTAACAAGACTGAAGTTAGGAGGCCTCAGCTTCCTCATCTGTAAAATGAACTAGAGAAAGAAACGACCAGCCAACCACTCCTGTATCCTTGCTAAGAAAATCCCAAATGGTGTCACAAAAAAACTTGCCAAATGAAAGACTAAAAAAGAAGTACTATTTAATTGTTCTTAAATTTGCAAAGGCAGTAATACATTTCTTTAAAAATATTGAGATAAAAAAGTAATAGCTGTCATTTTTATATCACCTACTATGTGACAGGCAATGTTCTAAGCACTTCACTAACATCTTATTTTATCCTCAGAACAACTCTGGGAGGTAGATGCTATTATCATTCCCATTTTAAAGAGCCTTGGCTCATGTTTTTTCCCCTTCCTGGAATACTTTCCTGCCCCTTCTCTAGGAGCAACAACAATAGAATGGGTCATATTTATATAGCATTTTTCTTTCAGCAATTCTGGGAAAGTATTATTAATTCTATTCTACAAACGAGGAAATTGAAGTCACCATGCTTCAGTTATTTGTCCATGGTAACATAGGTATTATGTCAAAATTATGCAGAATTTTGACTTAAAGTCTAGTTTGCTTTTTTCCAATATGACATTATGTTCAGGCTTATACTTTACTTAAGAACTCTGCTCAAGAATAATTTCCTGCACTTCACTGACAAACCTCATTCTGAACTAACCATTTTCATGATTTGTGCTCCTCAGCACTTACATAGAATTAATTTGCTTATATTCTTTAATTGATTTTTATATGTTTGTCTCATGTCTTCAGGCAGTAGGTAAGATTCTTAATGGAAGAGACCATATTTTCTTCCAATTTGGCATTCCCTATATCAACTAATACAATGCTATAAATAAAGTGCTTAATAATAAATGGATAATGGAAATGACTTGAAAAAAAACACACATATCCCCAAATCTTTATGTGAGTACAGATATAAATAATTAAAATTTTCTTCTATAAGTGAACCACTTCTATTTCTTTTTAACTATTCTCTCTAGGTTTTATTTTATTTTTTTAAAAAATTCACATACAAAAAGCTCTTTTGGGAATCAACTTGCTGTTTTTCATATTGTTCTTTAATTGAGACCCAAAGCTGGATATCATATCCCAAAATATTCTGAATCATGGACATTAAATGAAAACACTTGCTGTAATTCTTATATTCTTTTATCAATATATGGATACCATTGTTTCAAAAATCTTCTACTTCTTCAATATATATACATAAAATATATAGATATAAAATTTTAATACATTGTTTTCCATCCTCTGTGTTTTTTGTTATATTACTTAGTATGGGCCTATTGACACATGCATACCAATTGCTAATTATGTATATAGATATGGACATGGTAAGAAATTATAAGAAGACACTGAATTTTTTCATGATGCAAAGTTCATACATTAAAAGCAAATTTTTCTACCATTAAAATGATTTGTCTTACTATATGCCTTGAATTTTTAGCAGACTTTAAGGTTTAAAAGAGTTACTGCATTTGAGTCATGGATCAAGATTGAGTAAATGGATTTAAATTTGGGGGCATTTGAAGGTTGCCTGGATATAGTAAAATTCACTTATGACTATCTCATAAATAGTTATCAAAGAATTTTAAGGACCTTTCACTTGATAAACCTCAACCTCTGAATGGGAATAAGAAGCTGCCATAAAAGAACAATATAGTCTACTGAATTAATTAAGTACTAGATACCATTCTTCCACTATGGAAGGAAAATGGTTAAGAAGGCAAATGGTAATGACCCTTTTTGTCTTCTAGTGGTTCCTTTCAATTGGCAAATTAGATTTCTGTATGTGTTATGTTATGTTATGTATATATATTTAATTATTAGATATGGAAGCAAGATCTATGGTGGCCATGTTACATTGGAAATCTCTGGGTTCCAATAGTTGTTATAGGTTAAATCACTACTGTCCAAGATGTTTTCCATGTTATGAAGTACTTTGAAACAATATCACTAAGAGGAACCAGCTTATAGAATCAAACACATTTCAAACTTCTATCAAATCTGAAAGAACTAGAAAGAGTGTGTGTTTGTATATATACACATGTGCAAATGTGTGCCTAAATCTATGATATCATCAGTATAGTCTATTACCATATATTCTGTGATATTATTAAGAACTGTTCTTTATCTTAGCATCTTAAGAAAGTTGCCTAGGACCCTGAGAGGTTAGGTGATTTTCTTAGCTTCTTATACTTGAACTCAAAATTTTCTGTTTTGAGGCTGCTTTGCATATGCTTTGCCAAACTGCTCTTTAGGGTGGGGACAAGGGCTAGTGCAAAATAAATTATAAGGTTTCAAATGTTTAGTATCTTTTTCTCTAATTTGAGACATATGACTATTTAAATGATTTATCATCACTTAAAATGTAAATGTTCACAAATTCATGTATGCATATGGAAAGAAAAGAAAAGAAGTAATAATAGTGTGCTAAGAATAATTGGTGAACTCGTCTTGTAATATGCATAGAATGAAATGAGTTTTAAAGAACAACTAGGAAACAATCTGGAAATAAAAAGGAGATAGAACAGGAGCTCTTAACATGGGGTCCAAAATACAATATATTAATTATAACACATACTTGTATACAATAAAATTATATTAATTTGGATGTTGTTATATCTGTGTATTTACATGTATCACTATTTCAATATAGGGTTTTTTTTTTTTGCAATTTTATATATTCTATTTTATTAGTTTAAAAACATTATTTTGAGAAAGGATAAATATGCTTTACAATACTAGTCACACAAATACATTTATGTGGGACAGGTGCTAGACCCCCCCCCCCCCTTATCTAAATTAAGTAATCAGAGACATCTTCAGATACAAAGAGAAAGCATTTTATTAATCCCTGCAGGGAGAGGTATCTCAGCTCCCAATATGTGCTTGACCTGGAAAGCCAGAAATAGTAAAGCTGGTTAAATAACCAAAGACTTTTTATTGGATGGACTAAAAAGGAAGTAATCATTATTGACCAATGGTCATCAATGTTGTCTGCTTCCTGTGGATCATGTCACTTCCTGTCACTTCCTGAAGCTTACACTTAGGTTTTGACTTTTCTTGCCCTAGAGACCTCTAGACCTTGAGGTCATGTGACTTCCTGTAACCTGTTCCCAAGGCCTGATCTTCTGGTTCTGCAGACCTCTGGGAATAGGGATCATGTGACTTAGGCCTAGTCTGACCTACTCCATCTCATAGACTGAGAAAACTTCACCTGTTTTCATTCACCTTCAGATCTCTCTGTCACACACACACACACACACACACACACACACACACACACAAGAACACTGTCCCCTCCACAAAACACATAAAAAATTACGAATCCCGAAGATAGAGGAATTAGAATTGCTTGCTCTCTTTCTGTCTCTCTGTCTCTCTCCCTCTGTCTCTGTCTCTCTGTCTCTCTCCCTCTGTCTCTGTCTCTGTCTCTCCCTCTGTGTCTCTGTCTCTCTTTCTCTCTCTGTCTCTCTATCTTCTCTCTCTTTCTTTCTCTGTCTCTGTCTCTTTCTCTGTGTCTCTCTTTATCTCTCTCTCAATATGTATGTATGTGTAATATATAATATATACATATGTACAATGTATAAATACAATGCATATATACAATATAAATATTGGGAAAGTGACAACAAATCTGGGTGTACTAGTGGCAGATGTTATCATATTGATATCACTT
The DNA here is from genome assembly GCA_023553655.1 of Myrmecobius fasciatus. Lineage (NCBI taxonomy): Eukaryota > Metazoa > Chordata > Mammalia > Dasyuromorphia > Myrmecobiidae > Myrmecobius > Myrmecobius fasciatus. The sequence continues at coordinate 16,277 of JAJPUD010003589.1, forward strand.
ATCCTAGCAAAGGCAATGGGTCAAGTGGAGAGAGTAACTATTTTAAAGCCCAGACAAACTTGGTTCATATCCTGCTTTTGGTACTCACTGCTATGTTGACTGTAGAGTCATTTAAACTGCTCCTAAATTTTCTCTTCTGCAAAATAGGCATATTAATAGTGCTTTGTAAACCTTGTATTACAAAAAGAAATGTAGATTATTAACACTGTCATTTTCTAGAACATATATTGTTGCCAACATCCAAGTCTATTTTGATTGTCATTGAAATAAAATGAAAGGATTTTTGTTCTATTTTTGATGCCACCATGAAATTGTTTTCAAATGTTGATTGAGTCCCTGGGTTTCTTTGTGTCTTTAGATTTTATTTTGCTTTATGGGTTAAATAATATGCACATTGGGATTTTGAGGAAAAAATAGGTTCTTTAATGGTTGAAAACTAAACAAAACAACTCATAGCTCCTAGAGTTCAGTACTATGTGACTGAAAAGTGATATTATTTCAGGGGATACTCAGGCAAAATACATGAATCTCATTGGTGGTAAGAAAGAAAAAAGATACCTGGCATTTTTTGTATTTGTTTAATTTTCTCTCCATGCTTACTTCCTGATAACACCATGAACTGATTGCCCTGTTTCAGATGCTCAAGGCTGTCTGGCACTGGAGTATTGCAGAACCTCATGTAGCATTTGCCTGTACAGTCACTCTGCTAACAACTCTTCTAATTAAGTGCTTTTGTAGAGCCATTTGTGCTATTTGATTACAAGGGGCATGCTGCAGAAAGACCATCACTGTCAAAGGACACAATGGAGATAACAAGAGTAGGAATTTGCTGCATTTCACATAAGTAGTACTTGTGATTGAGCCTTGTGGGGAATGATGAGTTTTTTGTTGTTGTTCATAAAACTGCTAAGGAAAGGTAGTGTTTGGAAGAATGGGTAAAAGAGCTTAAGTTTTTCTTCCATATTGCTTTTTGTTCAATTATTTGCAAATTATGATTTATACATAATGAAATAATGCCACTTCACTTTTAGTGCTTGAAAATTGTCATTGGAAACAGGAGATTGAATTTTTGTAGCACAAAGAAGGGACAAGAAGGTAGAAGAAAACCACTATTATGAAGGTCTTGTAGTATGAAGATTTTGTAGCACAGTGAAATAATAGAGAACAAAGTTTCTTATTTCATATCCATGAACTTAGTCTCTGTCTCTGTTTCTGTCTCTTGCTCTCTCTCTCTCTGTCTGTCTCTCTGTCTTCCTCTCTCTGTTCCTCTCTGCCTCTCTGTCTTTCTTTCTCTCTGCATATGTGTACCTCCCTTCTCTCCTCATTGGCACAAAAAAGATTTGGCTTACACACACATACATATAATCAATAAATTTTTATTCAACAGTTATTGTATACCAGACACTGTGTTAAGTACTTGAGTCCCTCAAAAAAGGTAAAAGATAACATCTTCCTTCAAGGAACTTACAATATTAGGAGGGAGACATTGAGCAGATATGCGAAGCAAGCTGTATATAGGAAAAATCATGGAATGGACAGGAAGTCAGTATCATTGAATAAAATATTCTGTATCAAATGGGTAAAATGTTAGAAAACTGGAAATGTAGGAGGGGGCTAAATTATGAATCATTTAAAATGCCTAACAGCATTTTGTATTTGATCCTGTAGAAGACAGGGAACCATTGTAGTTCATTGAGTAGGGGGATGATATGGTTTAGAAAAATCACTTTATTGACTGAATAAAGAGTAGATTGGAACAGACTTTAGATACTTACTAACAGGCTATTGCTACTGCATGATGAGATTCCACACTAGAGTGATGATGTATCATGGGAAAGAAGGGGGCATATTTGACAGATATTCCAAAGGTGAAATTGATAGGCCTTAGCAAAAGATTAGATATGGATATGAAAGATAGTGAGTAATTTATGTTGATACCTAAGTTGCTAGCCTATAGCTATATAGAAAGAATTGTGTTGTTCTTGGAGTATTTTATAGTGGAAAAGATGAACTCCCATTTAGGGAACTGAAATGTTGAGTTAAAGATGTCTACTTAAGTACTAAAGAACTTAAGTTCAAGATATCTGAAAGACAATTGGATATGGGATATTCAGTGTCAGTATAGAATTTGGGCAAGATAGGTAGATTTAGGAATCTTCAGTATGTAGATGGGATCCATAGGAGCGCATGAGATTATCAAGCTAAGTAGTATAGAGGACAGAATGCAGAGAGATACCCATATTTAAAGGGTGTGATATAGAAGAGCATCCAGCAAAGGAAAAAGAAAAGGAGTGCTTAGATAGTCAGGATAAGGAGTAAGAAAGAGGGGCATCCAAGAAACATAGAGGGAAGAAAGTATCCAGACAAAAGTGGTAAGTATTGTCAAAAACTAGAGAGAGGTCCAGAAGAATGAGAATAGAGAAAAGATCATTGAATTTGATGAATAAGAGATCATTAGTAGCTTTGTAGAGAGCAGTTTCAATGTAATATTAAAGTCGGAATCCAGATTGTAAGGGGTTAAGAAGAGAACTAGAGAAGAGAAAGTGGAAGAATCTATTTAGATCACTTTTACTCCTTTGGGAATTTGACTGTGTAAGGAAGAAGAAATTTAAGACAATAGCTTGAGGGAGTGACAAATTCAAATGCTTATTTTTAAGAATTGAAGAAATGACATATTTGTAAGGAAAAAGAAAGAAGTCATTAGCTAGGTTGAGATTTAAGAGAGAAGTAGTTGGTGGGAGGGAGAAATGCCTGAGGAACTTGGAGGGGTGATGTCATGGGTAAAAAAAAGAGGGCTTTGCCTTCTGAGATGAGACAATTTGTCATCAAAGATACAAAAGATATATAAAAGATAAGATAATAAGGAAAGATGACTCTTTTGTCACTCAGGATAGGGAAGAATATGTTGCTTTCAGGGAATACCTTCTATTTTCTCAGTCAAATATAGGAAGAGATCCTTTGCTGATAAATCTACTGAGGGGCTTGAAAAGAAGAGAGAGAGAGATTGGAGTGGTGATTGTGAGGAATGCAGTGGAGGGGAAAAAATAAGTAAAAGTAAAAGGATTGCTGCAAGGCTTTATGAGCCCAGTTGAGATCAGAAGCTTGAGATGTTGATTCTGATTTCAAGAATCTTGCTGTCATGAAAGTCACAAAAATAGGACAAATGAATCAATTAAAAAACATTAAGTGTTAAAGTGTGTATCCTTTACTACAAGTGCAAAAGAAATTCAAGGAATGGAGTGATCCAGTTGTAAACTGGAGTCTCACTTAAGCATTTAAATTTTTTTTGTTTTTATTTATTTTAAAATTTTTATATGAACCTTTTAATTTCAAAACACAACATAGTTTTCAACATTCACCCTTGCAAAACCTTGTGTTCTAATTTTTTTTCCTCCATTCCTCTCACCTCCTCCCCTAGACTGTAAGTAATCCAATATATGTTAAACATGTGCAATTCTCCTATACATATTTCCACAATTATGCTGCACAAGAAAAATCACATCAAAAGGGGAAAAAAAGAGAAAGAAAACAAAATGCAAGGAAATAACAAAAAAGTGAAAATGTTATGTTCTGATCCACACTCAGTCCCCACAGTCCTATTTTTGAGTGCACATGGCTCTCTTCATTATAAAACCATTGGAACTGGCCTGAATAACCTTATTAATTATTTAACATTGTATCACTGCTAGACATGTTATCTTCTCTCCTAGTCATACAAGTTCCCTTTATAAGAAGAAATAAGAATTGTATTTATATAATGTTTTTATATTATATAATATATAACAATAATAAATTACATAATAATTTATATAATAAGTTTTGCAAAGACCTCTACATATATTGCCTCATTTTATTTTCACCACAACCATGAGAGGTAAGTGCCATCATGATTTCCATTTTACAGATGAGGAAACTGATAAACAATGAAGCTAAGTCACTTATCCAGAGTCACATAGTATCTGAGAACAGATTTAAACTCACTCAGGAAAACGAGTCTTTTTTGACTTCAGGCCTAGCACTATATTCACCATGCCACATAGCTATCCCAGGTGTTTCCAACTCTAAGTCAGATGTTCTATTTATTGTGCCACCTATCTGCCTGTAAATGAATGTTCTTGTGTAGGGTCAGTTGGTGGATATGAGAGGAAGAAGACACAGGATATTAAATGACTTTACCAAAATGACTAAATCAATTCATAGGATAGTAGAATCATAGAGCTAGAGTCAAAAGGAGTCTAACATCATCTTTTTTTCAATTTCCCCATTCCAGAGATAATGGATAGTAAAAATGAGAGATCAAATAGCAATAAGTTCAAATCCTAATTTGAACTCAGGTTTTATGACTCTAACTTGGACAAGATCTTATTTAACTGAACCACAGCAAAAAATAAAGAATTTTGAGACAAGAAATAATTAAAACAAAACTGAAAAAGAAATTGACTAGGGTTTGAAATACAGTGAATAGAGAAATAAATCAATAGAGGATGCCCTATGTACACTGAAGAGTCTCATGAATCAAAGAGAAAGGAATTGGAGGCTTCAAAATAGAAAAAAAAAGTTTAATCAAGAAGATAATGTAAATTTACTCTGAATCAAAATAACTGCAAAATTTTAGTGGCTATAGCATTATAGGATTCCCCCCCCCCTATTTTCCTCCTATAGAACAGAAGTTCTTAGAGATCTGTGAACTTGAATGGGAAGAAAATTACATATTTAATTTCATTGACCTCTAGCTGAAATTTATCATTTCATTTAATTAATTAAAAAAATATTAAGAAGCCACATGCCAGTTTCCATGACACACAAAAAGTTAAAACTACCTCTTCTAGCTAGACCTTACTGAAGTCATGTCCTATATTTGTTTTTATTCCTTTTGGGGTTGTTGTTATTCTCTTTGCTGTTGGCAATTTTCAACAATATATTTAATTTTCTTTTTTTTTTCTTAAACTGCATTTTCACCTCATAAATGGGATATTTGTTCTTTGTTATGGAAAAATAGAAACATAACATTTCTGGCTTTAATAAGTCTATTGTAATCTCAATATTGCCTGCTGTATTTAATAACTTTTGAATAAATTTTTGTGGAGGAAAGTGAGTGAATATCTGTTTGTAAATTTATTTTAGTCTTTGGGGGAAATTTTCTTTGAATTCAAACATTTTATCATCTTTGTTTATGTGAGCAAAGAAATGCCAGTTAACAATCTCTGAGCTAAATGTCTTTCCCAAAAGAGACATATCAAATTAACATAATAGAGTCCTGTTGGAAGAACTTTAGTTTGAAAGCACATCAGATATTTGATCATACTTAAGAGTTCTGTTTAAGGTCACATGTAAAAATGTCTACAAATTATATTAATAGAAGACCCAGAGTCTACCATGTAGAAAAGATGTAAAGTTTTGAATGCCAAGTAGCTTTGTCTCCACAAAAGGCATATGAATCAAGCTGTAAATCTCACATTAAAATCTTATTATGGAAAATGCTAATTATAATCTGTCTTTTTTTTTTTCATACCCTCCCCCTCCACATACAATTTACTTTAGAATGTTCTAGGCAGCACTGCTTTTATTGGTAATGATGTGGCAGCGGTATGATGCAACCACAGGTAACTTTATCTTTGTGCTTATAGCCGTCCTCAACTTTTATCTTAAGACTATAGTTATCCAGTCATTTACTCTACTCTAAATAGATCAGTGTCTTTTTATTCATTTCTTAAACTCTCAAAGGAGTCATCACAAAAGAAGCTGGAAAACAAGCAAAATGCATTGTCATAGTAGCCAAAGGAGGAAAGAATTTTGAGTGGTTGGTCAATGATATTCAAAGTCACAAGGAAAATGTAAAAGGGGATCTGCATACCTGACTACCTCACAATTTTAAAGCAGTGAAGATAATTCAGGTAACCCTGTAAATAGCAGAAAGAATTGGAGTTGGGTATTAGAAAGACCTGGGTTCAAGTCCTGCCTTTAACCTATATCTATCTGCCTGGAGAAACTTGGGTAAAGCACTTAAATTCTCAGTGCTCTCAAATAATTTTTAAATAATGTGAATTGCAGAATAATCATTCATTTGCACCAGTAAATAGAGTTTCTTTATTAGCTGTTTTCTATGCTATTCAATCAATAAGCATTATAGGCTCTTATTATATTACATCCAGTTGTTAACACCCCCCCCTCCAAAAAAAAATAAAGTACTCCTTAGATCTAGAAAAAGTAGACATATTTTCAGTGTCAGTTAATCAGCCTACCTCATTTCATTAATATGAAGCTGAAAGTTGAAGCTGAAGTTTCTATTTTAATGGCAATTTATAATGACTCTGAAATATCTTTTTTAACTAAGCTATCAAGGCACACATCAACTTTGTTTTTGACCTTGGTTAAAACTGTAGAATCTTTAGGTTGCTAGCTGAGTGAGACTCTGAGACTATTCCTTTTACGACATTGAAACAACTATGAATCCCTGAAGTAAATTGAGATGGGAACATCAATAAATTTTGTCCATGTCCAACCATTGCTTCAAAGATGGAAGAAAAAAATTAACAGACATACTCTCAAGGGATCTCTGTCACCCTTTTCAAATCCCATGGCTATCATCCATGTCCAAAATTGATTGTTCCCAATGTCTTAGTACAGTTTTAAATTATGGAAGTATTAAAACTTAACACTACTAAGCTATTGAACTATGATAGTACTACGAATTTAGGGATATTCTGTCTCTTTCTGCCTCTTCCCCACTCCCGTGTGTGTGTGTGTGTGTGTGTGTGTGTGTGTGTGTGTGTGTGTGTAAGACAGATTCAGAAAAGAAAGGATAGAGAGGAATGAGGAGAGACGAGGAGAGAGAGACAGAGAGAGAGAAAAAAGAGAGAGAGAAGAGAGGAGAGAGAAGCAGAGACAGGGTCAGAGAGGCACACAGAGAGAGTTTAGAGTTTATAAACCTAATATATAGAAAAAGATCAAGCCTCAAACATTTGTTTTCCAGTTGACATCTGTTCAGTGATGGGTAAGGCTAAATGAATTAATGTTTAATGCCAGAAGTTAGTGTCAAAACCACAGCTCTTGAAGGCTGAGAGCAGAATTTTCAATTACATTTGCATAAACTGCAGCCTTCTATGAACCCAAATCCTTTATGATACAAATGGTGTTATTACAAGGAAGCTGGCAATAAAAGTGCAGCTTTTGTATTTTTTTTTTCATTTCATGCTTTTATTTGAATTTAGGATGTTCTTGGTTTAATTTCCAAGTTGGCATGAATTGACTGTAAATAGGGCCAGGCACGTGTGTATTAAACTGATTTTTAAAAATAATATCTCCAGTGAAAAAAATGTGATAGACTTGAGAACAGTCCTAAACTTGGAGAGTCTCCTGAAACAACTCTTTCCTAGAATCTCACACAATTAGTTAGGTTTATTGCTAAATTGCTATGTAACCTGGAAAATTGAATTATGAATATATTGAGTAAGCATGAAATAGTAGAAAGTATATGGGCAAAGAATCAGAAAACTGAATAATAGTTTTATCTCTATTCCTCAAGAGCTCTATGACCTTAGACTAGTCATTCTATATCCCTGGGCATCAAAATTTTCATCTATAAAATGAGAAGCTTAGACAAAATTGTCTTTATATATCTTTTAATAACTAATATAGTATAATTTTTGTGGGTGAATGAGCAACAAATGGGAAATATGGAGATGGGTCTATAGATGGATTAATATAGAATATTATATATTAAATAAAATATGAATTAATCATGAAAACAAAGATTCACAGAAGTCTGTATTCATCAAAAGACTGTTTATATGTTGTAATAAAAGGATACTGGACAGTTGCCTTTTACTATCACATCCAATTCTTTATGTTGAATTTCTTCAAACCAATAATAAAGCTTTCATTTCTCTAAATACTAATGTTTAATAAAGGCTTATTGCCCATTAGGAATTATGAATAATATGCAAATATGAATTACAGAAATAGAATTGCCTTTCAGTCACATTAAGATGGACTTAATCTCCTTTACAATTTTGTCTAGTACTAAACCTGACCATGAAATTTGTAAATATTGTCATTTGTTTATGAAATTTGGATTGGCCCTTTCCAAAAAAAGTGACATCCTACCCATATCATCCCTCTTCTTGTTTTCTTATTGTTAGTCCATCAGTCAAGTGTGCAAGTTCAATACTTTTCCTGGAGAATGTTAGTCCAGTTCATCAAAACATGGAGGTCTTCAGTTTCTTGAGATTATATATATATATAATATAAAATCTCCCCCTAAGCTGAGAAGGCTTCCTTTTCCTTTAAGGGTATCTCTTAGACTGTGTGTCTATAGTCTGTCTTAATTTTCCATATGCATGTAAAGAGCTGGGGGTGGGGCAGAAGGGGAGGCAAGGGAAGAGAGATTCTTTGATCATTGTAAAGACTTGATACAGTTAGGTGTAGCAGTGAAGGAGTTAAACAAAACCATATCACAAAATTGAGGTTAGGGAACCATAATCCTTTAAACTCTCAGTAGAGACAGTTTCTTTTACTTAGCCAAGTATTGATCAGCTCTGACTGGTGGACTTCTTAGCCATAGCACATTCAAGGCCAGCAGTTTCATTGCTAGAGAAGGGAGAAACTAGATTCAAAGAGATCTAGTTTTATCTAGAACTTTATCTTTTAAAATTAGATGATTAATGAAACTCTTCCCAAAGAGCTATTCAAAACATTGTTTTTTCTACCTTCAAGTCTTTGTTTTGGGTACCTACTTCCTTGATAATTGTTTTGATCCATTTTTAGATTTTTTTAAGAAAAATAAATATGAAAAAAAAAAAAAGAAACTTCTGGCCAACTCTGGCCAAATGGCTGACTTCTAGATGATACATTTTTCAACCATGGTAGTCTTTAAGGAATTAAGATCTTAACTAATGAAGAGTAATCAGATTAACATTGCAGATCCTTACACAAACCAAAAGATTTTGAGAATTTATCTGATTAATATTGAACTGCTGTTCCAATGACCTTTCTTCCATCTTCAGTATTCTCAGTTTCTCTGATGTTTTATATTGCTTGCTGTCTCTTCCTTTATGTAATTACTCCCTTAATTCCTGTATCATTTTTTTTCTTGTTTTTCCTCCTTCTGATCCCAAACACAAATCTGATTTCAAGTCCAGTGTGCATTGCTTTTCATTGATCATATCTTACACATTGCTTTTTAGCATAGTTATTTGGGAATATATCTACTTTCCTACTACATTAAATATTTCTTAGGAAGTTGAGGCCCTATCTTACTCATTGTTTTATGTTCCTTTATATATATATATATATATATATATGTATATATATATATATATATATTTAAAGGCTTGCATTTAATTGTTGTTCTTTAAATCATTTATGTATAAGAGGGGTCTACTTAATTAATGTGTGCCAGAAAATTTTAATCTTGAGTTCTGTAAACTTAATTCTTTTTTGATAAATGAATTTCAATATAATTGGTTTCTTTTTTTTTTTCTTTTTGTTGAGGCAATTGGGGTTAAGTGACTTGCTCAGGGTCACACAGCTAGGAAGTGTCTGAGACCAGATTTGAACTCAGGTCCTCCTGACCTCAGGGCTGGTGCTCTAACCACTGCACCACCTACCTGCCCCAATATAATTGGTTTCTTTTGCAAATTATATAGTTTATTTTATACTTATAAGAATGTTATTCTGAGAAGGGGTTCATAGGCTTCAATAAAATTCCAAAAGTGCCCATGAAACACAAAAATAAACACACATATCACATATGCAAAATTAAGAATTCATGTTCTATGCTTTGTAATCATTTAAGAAATTAAATTATATAATCAATTAATCAAGATTGTAAATAAGACATAAATAATTTTTAGATGTCTCTATTGCCAGTTAATCAATACAAGGCATAACCTAGGTGCTTTAAGCCATTGGATGAAATCAGATGATTAAATATGTTATGATTACTTGCTCCTAACACTAATTTCAAGGTGATTCCAGGAGAAACATTACAGGAACTGCTTTTATAGTTAAACTTTAAGAACATTTAAGGAAGCAGACCCAGTATGCATGAATCAGAAGGAGAGTAATTTTAGAGGGAGTATTCTTTTCACTCTATTTTTTTTCTTTTATTAAAGCTTTTTATTTGCAAAACATATGTATGGGTAATTTTTCAACATTGACCCTTACAAAGCTTTCTGTTACAAATTTTTCCCCCCAGTCCCCACCCCTCCCCAAATGGCAGGAAGTCCACTACATGTTAATTATGTTAAAATACTTGACAATTTGAATATATGTATACATATTTTTACAGTTATCTTGCTGTGCAAGAAAAATCAGATCTACAAGAAAAAAAAATCTGAGAAAGGAAACACAATGCAAGCAAACATCAATAGAGAGCATGAAAATGTTATGTTGTGGTCCACATTCATATCCCTATCTCTGGGTGTATATGGCTATCTTCACTGAACAATTGGAACTAGTTTGATACATTTCATTGTTGAAGAGAGCACATCCATCAGAATTGATCATCATATAGTCTTGTTGCCATGTATAATGATCTCCTGGTTCTGCTCATTTCACTCAGCATCAGTTCATGCAAGTCTCTCTAGGCCTCTCTGAAATCATCCTGCTAGTCGTTTCTTACAGAACAATAATATTCCATAACATTCATATACCATAATTTATTCAGCCACTCTCCAATTGATGGGCATCCTTTCGGTTTCCAGTTTCTTGCCACTACAAAAAGGGCTGCCACAAACATTCTTGCACATGTAGGTCCCTTTCCTTCCTTTAAGATCTCTTTGGGTCTTTTCACTCTTGACTCAGTATATATAGAGAGACTGGATGAGTAACAAACGATGCATTTATCCAATTATTCTATGTGTTGTCCTAATAGAGGACAAATTAGATATAATGAAAAAATGCAGCCTCAATGAACATGGCCTCTTTGAAGTTGAGAGAATAGCTTCAAGACTTTACAAAGGTCAGATCCCAGAAGAAAGCTAATTAACTCTAGCTCTAACTCTAACCTGATAACCAAATGGAAGCACAATGGTAGTGATTCATGAGTAACAATATCTAAAAAAATGAAATAATGCCTTTAGCTTATTCCTGGGGACAAAGTAGATAGTTAGCTTCTAGGAGTCTTTCTCACCAATATTAGTGGAAGTCTAGGAAAAAGTAGCCCTGATATCTTAATCTTAATCTAGTTTATTATTTCACAATTTATCTAGTTGATCTCTTTTTAAATACTCCCTCATCACTCAAAACTCAAGATGTCCTAAACTGAATTAATCCTCCTTCCCCAAACTTCAGTTTTCCTCTAACTGTTAATAGGTGTCAGCAATGCACCAATACTACAAGTCTCCTTAGCCAATTATCACATGACTCTACTCTAATAATCAGTACTATATTTAATTTCTTACCAAGTCCAGTTATTTCAAGACATTTCTTAGTTTCACTTATTCAACTACATTCCCGTTGGTGTCCTAATAGTCTAGGCCTTCATTGACTCACATAAATAATCATTTAACAGCCTCTTAGTTAAATTCCTTACTTAGTTTCTTGCCTCCCTCTTCAATCCAGCTAAGCATTGAGTACCAAGAAATGAAGCTTTCTAAAATGTCATTTCCTGGGACAGCTAGGTGGTACAGTAGATAGAGCAACAGCTCTGAAGTCAGAAAGACCTGAGTACAAATCTGGCCTCAAATATTTAACACTTCCTAGCTGTGTGACCTGGGCAAGTCACTTAACCCCAATTGCCTCAGCAAAATATATATATACATATATATGTATATATGTATATATATATTTAATATGCACATATTAAATATATAAACACATTATACCTAATATATATATAAAATTTCCTTTTAAAAATTTGTTTTACTAGTATTTTTTTAATACATGCAAAAATAGTTTTCAACATATACCTTTGCAAAACCTTGCGTTCCAATTTTTTCTCTCTCTCCTTCTGTTTCCCCCTGCCCAAGACGGCAAGTAATTTGATGTAGGTTAAATATGTTCCATTCTTCTAAATATATATCTATATTCATCATGCTGTGCAAAAAAATATCAGATGAAAAGGGGGAAAAATACAAGAAAGAAAAGAAAAACAAAGAAAACAATCAAAAAAGGGAGAAAATATCACATTCAATCTCCATAGTTCCCTTTCTGAATGCAAATGGCACTTTCCATTACAAATCTATTGGAATCACTTTGAATAACTTCATTGTTGAAAAGAGTAAAGTCGATCATGATTGATCATCACATAATATAGTTTTTACTATGCACAATATTCTCTTGCTTCTTCTCACTTCACTTAGCATCAGTTCATGTAATCTTTCCAAGCTTTTCTGAAATCAGCCTGCTCATCATTTCTTATGGAATAATAATATTCCATTTCATTCATATCTCATTACTTATTCAGTCATTTGCTAACTGATGGGCATCCATTCAGTTTCCATTTCCTTGCCACTAAAAAAAGGGGGGCTTCTACAAACATTTTTGCACATGTGGAACCTTTTCTTCTTTTGTTTTCTCTTTAGGCTATAGGTCCAGTAGAGACACTGCTGGATCAAAGAGTATGCCCAGCTCTTTCAACATGCTTCCAAATTGCTGCATAATTACTGTATCATATCACAGCTACAACAACAATGCTTTTGAATTCCAATAAATCACATTAGATGACAAAGTAGAGCACCTGCTTTGAAATCAAGGAGACATATCCTTATGAGTTCAAATCTGGCCTCAGACACTTGCTAGACTCTGAGCAAGTAAGTGTGTGCCTCAGATTCCAATCTGTGAGAATGATTTGGAGAAGGAAATGGCAAACCACTCCAGTATCTTTGCCAAGGAAATTCCAAAATGGGATCACAAAAAATAGGACATAATTGAATAACAACAAAAAGCTCCCATTCAATGATCTAGGCAAATGCAATCAAATTCAGGAACACTGTCTTGTCTTAAATTAATTTTCTCTGTTTTTCATCGTTATATCTGATCATCTTTTTCTAATTTTTTTTCTGACCATGGTATTTTGTTCATGATAATGTGAATGGTAGTCTAATGGAAAATAATTCTGCAATGATTCATGGTCTCTAGCATAAGCTGTAGAATAAATTTCTCTAACATATCATATAACACAAAATAACATAATATAATGGAAGATGCCTTAGAGTTTATAGTCTAATGTTCTAATTTTAATTTAAAAGAAAATTGAACCCTAGAGAAATTAAATGATTTGTCCAACATCACAAAGTAAGAAACAAAGCCAAGATTTCAACCCATTCATCGACTACAAATTGTGTTGTTTTTTATTTCAAAAGTTATATTTTTAAAAAAGTTATATTTAGGATTTTCCCAATATTAATTTTGAGAATAGTGATATTCAATTTAAACCAAACTCGCATAATGCATATTCTGATATGCTTATTTTTCTATGAAATACAAAGATACTTAACTGTAAAAGCATGATATTATGAATATTCAAATTCATGGTCTTTTTTTTTTAAATATGGTCTTTTAATAATAATAAATAACATATTTTTTTTTTTTTTGCTTTTTGCTGAGGCAATTGAGGTTAAGTGACTTGCCGAGGGTCACACAGCTAGGGAATGTTATGTGTCTGAGACCAGATTTGAACTCAGGTCTTCCTGACTTCAGGGCTGGTGCTCTATCCACTGCACCACCTAGCTGCCCCAATAAATAACACTTTCATGGCACTGATTATGTGCCTTGTAGATATTGTGCTAAGCATTATTTTATTTTATTTTTACAACAACCCTGGAAGGTAGTTGATATTATTATCCCCATTTTACAGATGAGGAAGCTGAAACAAATGAAGGCTTGTCCTGGGTTACACATCTAGAAAGTATCTGAAGCTGGATTTAAACTCAGGTTTTCCTGAATTTAAGCCTGGGGCTCTATCCACTGAACCACTTAGCTGCCAAAAGAAACTAAACAACCTATTTTGAACATTTAACCATATATTTAAGTATTTCTGAGGAGCTAGAAATACAGAAGCATGTACATCCTCAGGGAAAAGGGAAAGAGCCTGAAAAGATATTTCAGACAAACAAAAAATAGCTAAATCTGAATGAAACTATCTCATCATTATCCAGTTTATTCTTATCTACTTCAAAAGCCTATGATGGTTCCTTTTATGACCCAGATGGAATAGAACAAGACAAAAGATGCTGTTGCAGTCAAAACCCAGAAAAGCACAAGTTCTTCTCAAGCTGTGATGCACAATGAGCCACGGAAAACTTTGTATAGAAGGGAACAAAAATCTAGGATACCTAGGAACACATTGACCCTATGGGTTCTAGAACATGGAAGACTGCTTCCAGGTCACTTTGTTCATGCTAGGGAGAATAATTTTGGTCCTTTCTAGAAAGGATTTTGATCCTTTCTTAAATACCCTGCTATTAACATTTCATCATCCCCTTACCTTTCTCCATGTTTCCCAGGATTTGCTTCCCAGCTTGATATCCTGTTATTTCTTACTTAACATAAATGAAATGCAAATGGTAAAGTAAACATAATATTGATTAAATTTTCACTAGAACATCATATTAGATATTAATAAATATGAATTTATGTTTTTATATATCACAATATGTATAACTGCAATGGTTTAAGGCATTTTAGTGAAAATTTTAAATGAAATTTAAACAAATACATGTAGATTTGGCAAGAATATTCTTAAGATTTGGGTTTTAAAGCAAGTATTTAATCTCTTTGAAGGAACAATGATTAACTCCTATTATCAAAGCAATATTTATTCTGAAGCTCATGAGGATAAGTCAGATATTTCTCTTTTACATGAAAATGTATTATATCTAATTTAAAGCCAATATTATCAAGAGTGTTATTTTACAAATCAATAAGACATACAAGCATTCTAATGTAATTCTGATGAAGATGTATGACACATAAAGACCATGATATATATGTATATATCTATGTCACTTTTCTTTTCTTTTTGGGTTTGTCTTAAATTACTCTTTTTTACTCTCTGCATTTCTTTCTCCATCATTTCTTAAGACTCTTCTCATCCTGGAAATTTATGAATTCCTGGCTGTCTTTTAACCCTGGAATACCCCTCTGACCCTGTGGTCCCTTGCTCTGATTGATCAATTCCTCCTGGAATCTCCATTTTAAGTAAATGTCTAGGCCATCCATGTTCACAGCATCTTTTTTCTTTAGGTTTCTAATGCTTTGAACTATTTTCCCCATCATGCTTTTCTCCACCCTTTATCCACTTCAGTTTCATTTTATGTGGTATCTTCCATCAATAAAATGCCAATTCCTCTCAGGCAGGATACTATCTCTATTTTTACTTTAATTCATATTCTCAGCATTTAGTAAAATATAGTTTATATATAGTTTATTATAATATAGTAAATGCTTAATGTATGTGTAATTTGATGACTCCTTAGAATTTCATAATAGCTATATAAATATCCATCAGTTAAACAATAGTATGCTTTAAAGATGGAGTTCAATGGAAATGATGTATATTATTATTATTATTATTATTATTAGAGATACTTATTTAGGAACATTTCTACAACAGAAATAAATAGATAAGGTAATAAGATATTTATAAAAATTAGAGGGAGCCAAATTTATAGGGTACTTAAAGTAACTGTGTACTTTCAGTAGAATAGAAACAAAAGAGTCTAGTATTTAGTTAGCATGGACATTAAGTTAAAATAAGAAACCAACATTTGGTCAAATGTTGCAAACTTTCCCTCTCATTTTGTAACCATGTGTTGGACTTTTTCGTAGAGGGACCATGATTGATGACCAGAGATCTCTGTCTCTTTCTCAGTGGGGTGAATTTTTTTCATTTCCATTATTTTCTCCTCTTCAATTGAAATTTGTATTTCTGGCACTTTTACAAGAAGGAGATTTAAATTCAGGTCTTTCTGATCCCTAGTCCAACATTGTGCCAGAAGACCATATAATGTTCCAGGCACTGTTCTATGCTCTTTTTAAAAAATTTAATTCATTTTTTTTACATTATAATTTCCATAACTTTTTTTATTAAAACTTTTTATTTGCAAAATATATGCATGGGTAATTTTTCAACATCAATCCTTGCAAAGCTTTCTGTTACAAATTTTACCCTCCTTTCCCCCACTCCCTCCCCTAGATGGCAAGAAGTCTAATACAAATAAATAATGTTAAAATACATGACAAATAGAATATATGTATACTCATTTATACAGTTATCTTGCTGCACAAGAAAAATTAAATCAAAAAGGGAAAAAATGAGAAAAAACAAAATGCAAGCAAACAATAACAAAAGAGTGAAAATACTATGTTGGGATCCACACTCAGTTCCTACTTCTCTCTGAGTGTAGATGGCTATCTCCCTCACAAGACCATTGGAACTGGCCTCAAATATCTCGTTGTTGAAGAGAACCATGCCCATCAGAATTGATCATCACATAGTCTTGTTGTTACCAGGTAAAATGATCTCCTAGTTCTGCTCATTTCACTCAGCATCAGTTCATGCAAGTCTCTAGGCCTCTCTGAAATCATCCTGCTGGTCGTTTCTTACAGAACAATAATATTCCATGACATTCATATACCATAATTTATTCAGCCACTCTCCAATTGATGGGCATCCTTTCAGTTTCCAATTTCTTGCCACTACAAAAAGGGCTGCCACAAACATTTCTGCACATGTGGGTCCCTTTCCTTCCTTTAAAATCTCTTTGGGATATAGGCCCAATAGGAACACTGCTGGGTCAAAGGGTATGCACAGTTAGATAACTTTTTGAGCATAGTTCCAAATTGCTCTCCAAAATGGTTGGATCCGTTCACAGTTTGACCAACAATGTATCAGTGTCCCAGTTTTCCCACATCCCCTCCAACATTCTTCATTATCTTTTCCTGTCATCTTGTGCTAAGCTCTTTTTTAACAAATATTATTTCATTCAATTCTCATGCTGCAAAGCAAGCGCTATTATTATCATTTTTATAGATGAAGAAACAGAGGCAAACAAAAGCTAAGTAATTTGCCTAGAATCAGATAGTTAGCAAGTTAGTGATTAAGACCCAGGTCTTCAGTATTCTAGATCCAGAGTTTTGTCCACTGTGTCACCAGCTGGATCTATATAATAAAATCATTCCAAATATATGTTTAAGGCAAAAAATGTGCCTTACAAAATGTGAATATTTAGATCTTCTAAAAAGCTTTCTTAGTATGCTAAAGGGCAAAAATTGATGAAAAATTGCTTGATTTTTTAAAAATAATATCACTAGCTTTAAAAATTAAGCTTCACAGAGAAGAACATGCTGTATGGATTTAAAAAAAAAAGATACATGTCTACAAATTGAAATTCCCTCACAAACTCCATAAATAGCTTTAAAATAAGAAAAACATGAGACCCAGGGCTGAAACATTTTAAAAGGAATGCAGTTTGCAGGAATTTATATGCCAAGTACATTTCTCTGCTACCTTTTCTTTTAACCCCTCTAGCCTACTCTGTTTTTCTTTACTGGACCATGATGAGAAATGGAGCAATGTATTTTCTCTGTCTATCCTGAGGAACAATATACAGGATTAAAATTATTCATCTCATATAAGAGAAAACATCTAGAGTCTATGTTCCATATAGATCACATAGAATTTCTACAGAGAAATAAAAGGGTTTACAAAAGATAAAAAGAAGAAAAAGAAGAAGACACAATTTGATTAGGAATTTGAACTATGTTTATAAATCACAAATAATAGAGATTTGTCTATGGACTTAAATGGTTAAACAATTGTACAGAATAAGCCCATTTTTTGAGATCTCCAAATCTAAACTCCTATAATATGCAAGTATCTATACTATAAGATCCTTGATTATCATTTCCCCTTCAGCTTAAATACTTCCTGTGATGAAAACAGATCTAATTATTAAAACATTCTTCCATATATTAAGCTGAATTATTGACAAGATATAGATGATCTAAGAGGAATATGTGATTTGCATATATATTTGATACAATAAATGTCATCTACTATGTGAAATTTACTGTGCTAGATTTTAAAGTGCACAACCAGATATAAAATAGTCCTGATTTCAAGATCTTTACAATCTGAGGAGGGATAACAAAGTAGACAAGTGCATAATTGTGTTACAAAATGAAGTGAGATAAACAGAACGGTGAACTTGTTGGAAATTGAAATTTGGGGTAGGAGATTCCTTTCACTTGAGGAGCAAAGAAGACTTCAGATCACATCAGATCTTGGGCTAGATTAAGTGATCCCTATATCTCCTAAACATTATATAACCTTGTTCTGTAAGCTGATCCATGAGGGAAGAGAGGAACTAAAGTAGTTTGGGAAGTACTTCATTCTAAACAGAGGGATAGATATAATTATGAATACAGATGGGAAGGTGAAAATAAACAAAATACCTATGTTTCCAGTTTGCCTAGGTGATAGGTAACATAAATGAATAAACAAAGCATTCATTAATGCTGTGCAAAAACATGGTAAGTGCTAAAGATACAAATAGAAAAATAAGATGATCCCTGCTTTAAAGGCGCTTTTATTCTAATAAAGAAATTAGATGTGGGATGTCTAACTGCTAGCCCTTTGGTTCTTGATACTCAATTGCAGAACAGAAAGTAATATTTTACTTTTATTGTTATTTCCACTGGAAAAAAATATTATATTTCTGATGTTGAACCACTTTGACACTTGGCTGGAAGCATCGCTATTCCCAGGACTCTTGGGTTCAGGTCCTTGGCTAATTTCATCAAGGTCAGAGGTGCGATGATGATTAAAGTGGTAGTTTGACTTACCTGGATCATGCTTCCTCCTATCCTTCAGTATGTTTTGCAGAAAGAGTAATCTGAATGTTTAGATGCACAGGCTCCAGGAAGACTTTGTAGTCCCTAAAATTCTGGCATCAGGAATTTATTCATTAGCCAGTGGAAAAAGCCACAAAAGATTTTCAAATTGAGACATGATATTAGTACAATGGCAAATTGCTTAAAGATCTATATAGAAGATTGACTAGAGGCAAGAAGACATTAATAGGAGACTGTTGCAAAACTCCTGTGAAAAGGAGGCAAAGATCTGAATTAGGGTGATTGTAATAAAATTGGAAAAGGAGGTCAGAAGAAGATATTATTAAGGTAAAAATAATACTTTTTGAAAGTAACTAGATCACATAAGGAAAATATCAGGAGTTATGCTTGCAGGCATATTTACTGCAAATCAAAGCCCTTTGTCATAATAGATACATAAAAGCTACTTAATCACTATTATAAATCTTATAAGAACTAAATTTGCTCTTTTTCAACTACTAAAACTTGTTCTTAGTAAATCAGTACAGAAAATAATTTGAATGTGCTGATAAAAATAAGGACAAATGATAAATACATCAGAGATTATGCAATATAAACACACTTTAACTCTGTAAGACTATTAAGTCATTTTCCTACCCCTTCTTTGTCCAATTACTGGGATAGTGCATGGATTCCATTTCAATTATTGCATACTTTGCATTTTATTTATAAAAATTGGAGGCTTTTCTTTCATTTTCTTTAGATGGTACAATCAAAGGAGAATTTCAAATAATAATTCTTTAGCTAAGCAAAGGATTTTCATTTACCCTAGAGGTTTATATAAGATAGAGTCTTAGTAAGCATTCTTAGTAGTGATTTAGAAAAAAAAGAAATAGAGATTAAATTTGATCTTAATAAAATAAATAGCAAATAAAAATTGAGAAGAGACATAAAAGATAGTGAAATCTTTAGTCTTACTCAATATAGCATGTGAGGACATGCAAAGAAATGTTTGTGATTTTGCTTATACTGTTCCCTATATCTGGAGCATATACCTTCTTCACCTCTCCTTCTCTGTATCCCTAATTGCTTTTAAGTTGCAACTTATTTGTCAACTTCTATAGAGAGCTTTTTATGATTCTTGTAATTTTTGTAGGCTCTTCTTCTTCAATTGATTGTGTAGAAGAGGCCATTCTTTGCCTCATTTCTTACTTAGCCTTAATCACTGAATGAGTGTTACCTCATTAAAATTGAGGCCTGGGAAAGACCTTATCTTAAAAAGGCCAGTTTCAATTTTTTTTTTTTTTTTTTTGCTGAGGCAATTGGGATTAAGTGACTTGCCCAGGGTCACACAGCTGTTACGTGTCTGAGACCAGATTTGAACTCAGGTCTTCCTGACTTCAGGGCTGTTGCTCTATTCACTGTGCCACCTAGGTGGCCTGAGTTCAAATCTGGTCTCAGACACTTAACATTCCCTAGCTGTGTGACCCTGGGCAAGTCACTTAACCTCAATTGCCTAAGGGAAAAAAAAAAGGCCAGTTTCATTCCCATTTCATCTCTATTTACCTTGATTTATATCTTGCCACTGGGCCCAGATAACTCTGGAGAAGAAAGAGGGAGGGGCACAGCCCTTCCTCACTTAAATCCAATTTACTTGCAAATCATAGCATCACCTTCTTGATGCTATAGTCCTTACTGAGAATGAAGGACAAGCAACAACAACAATCACCAACACAACACCACCAAAAATGCAGTAACTATGTGAATAAAAATACAAAACACTTTTTACAGAAGTAATGACAGATGAAAGCATATAGAATATCAATTGTTCAGGATTTACTCATATATAATAAAAGCGACATTATCACATAAATTAACTTACATATTCAGTGACATACCAAACTTTCCATATGTTTATATTGTAGAGACACCAAAAAAAAAAAAGTTTTAGTTTTAGCTACAGGAAGAAAAGTTCAAGATTTTAAGGGAAACTATAGAAATGGTTAAAATTGATTAAAAATGAAAGAAATATATTAAATGTATAACATAAAAAGGAAATGTTTATAGTAGGATAGTATTAAGCCGAAAGACACTAAATGCTAGTATAAAGAGTTAAAATTCAATCTAAAGTACTTGGAAATCTGGGAAGCAGTCAAATCAGTTCATTAATAAGTGTTTAATATACCCTGCTCTTACATTGTGCTAAATAATGGAGTTACAAAAAACCTCAAGAGGTTTTGCATTCTGATCAGTGAGACAATCTACAAATAACTATGCATGTATAGTACACATAAAGTTGAAGTAGAAAGCAATCTCAAAGGGAAAGCACTGTCAATGTGAGTAAGCAGTTTACTTTGAGGATAGGAAGGATCTGAAAAGACTTCTTGTAGTTGGGTTTGGTTGAGCTAAAAGGGTAGCTAGGTAGTTCAGTGGATAGAGTGCTGGGCATAGTCAGGAAGATCTGAGTTCAAATCCAGGGCAATCATTTAACCTCTATTTGCCTTAATCCACTGGAAAAGGAGATGGAAAACAACTTCAGTATCTTTACCAAGAAAACCTCATGGATAATATTGATGTGATGTGGTTCAGAGGGCCATGAAGAATCAACTGAAAACCTGAAAAACAACAAGAAAGACTGGAAAAAGATTAAGAAATTCAGGATATAGAGTCCTCCAAGCATTAGAGATAGCCAGAGTAAGTGAAAAGCCATGGAGTTGAGAGATAGGGTATTATTGGTAGAAAACAGCAAGCAAGGTAAGGCAATTGGATTGCATGGTAAAAATATAGGAAAACAGGAAAAGTAGGAAAGACCAAAATTGCCAAAGATTTCATATGGTAACAAATCATTTTATATGTGATCCTGAAGATAATTGGGAGTCCCTTGAATTTATTGAGTAGAGAAGTAGCATAATTAGATCTATATTTTAGGCATATCATTTTAGCAGTTGAGTGCAAGATAGACCAGATTAAGAAGAGACTAGACCAACTAGAAGGATAACGGCAATAATCTTCTGAGCTATCCAGAGTCTAGATCAGGGACTGGTAGTTATGTGATTGGAGAAAAAGGGAAATATATATGACTAATTTTGTAAAAGTTTAAATGAAAAGATTTGCTAACAAATAGGATCTATAGGATGAGTTCAAGAGAATAATGGAGAATGACCTGAAAGTGGAGACCCTGAATGATCAGGAGAATGATGATTCTCTAAAATCTCTAAATCTCTAAAAGACTGAAGAGAAAAATACAAGGATTTGAAAATGAGAGAAAAGGAGAAGAGGAGAGCAGTAGAGATAATGAAACTTAGAAAGGTGGGGTGGGTAGTTGCTATGAAAGATGAATGATTTTTCCTAGAAAATTTAGGTGCTTGGCAAAAGTCTTTTCCATGATAAGACTATAAGAAATAAAATGTGGTGATGAACAAGCTGATTTTAGAAAGGCCTGGAAAGATTTATATGAACTGATGCTGAGTGAAACAAACAGAACCAGCAATACCTTGTACACAATAATAGCCAGAATGTATGACGATCAAGTATGAAAGACTTGGTTCTTCTCAGTGGTTCGGTGATCCAAAGCAATCCCAATAGACTTTGAACAGAAAATGTTATCTGCATTCAGAGAGAGAACTAAGGAGACTGAATGTAAATCAACACATGCTATGTTCACTTCTTTTTTTCTGTTTTTTTTTTTAATCTCTTCCATGGCTTTTCCTTTTTGTTCTGATTTTTCTCTCCCAAAATGATTCATAAAATAATGTGTATTAAAAATAAATAAATTTACTTTAAAAAAAGAATCTTGAAAAGGAGGAAATTTTGGAGAGAAATATGAGTTGGGGGCAGCTAGATGGCGCAGTGGATAGAGCACCAGCCCTGAAGTCAGGAGGACCTGAGTTCAAATCTGGTCTCAGACACTTAACATTCCCTAGCTGTGTGACCCTGGGCAAGTCACTTAACCTCAATTGCCTCAGCAAAAAGCAAAAAAAAAAAAATATATATATATGAGTTAGATACCTATGGAAAATTCATTTTCAGATATCAAAAAAGCAAATTGGTGTAATCAGATTAAGGCTGGATATAAAAATCTAGGAATCATATTTATAGAAATTATAATTCTTCTATGAATATGAGATGATAATTTAACCATGGGAATTGATGAAATCACCAACCAAGCTAGTACTAAAGAAGAAGAGTGTCACAGACTCTTAGAAAACAACTATGGATACTAACTTCATAGGTGTCAGATTAACAAAAGAACAAACAGTGATAGAAAGATATCTAGGAAAGAGATAAATTTCATGAAAACTTAGAGGAATAAGTATCCAGGAGAAAAATATGATAACACTACAGGATAAAGAAGGGTAAGAAAGAATTGAGAAAAGACCATTAAATTTGCTTTTGTTGTTCAGAAAATGTCACTGTGGCTGGCTCAGGAAGTGACCTTATTTTCTGTTCTCTCCTCTCCTACCCTCTCTCCAGTGAATGGAGTAACAAAAATTAAATTCCCTGGTTCAGTGCTATAAGACTGGAGAAAATGAGACTAGCTCCTGAGGCTTTCAGTCTTCTCCAGAGTTACTAAGTGGACTATTTATACTCCACGTAGATCCAACTTAAACCAGATGGAAATATAATTGAAAAATATTTAGCAAAATAAAACTTAAAATACTGGTAATGTTAACTTGTAGTATCTAGTATCTAGGAATCCATTGTTCTTTCCTTCCTCCTTCCCTTCCTTTCTTCTTCTCTTTGTTCCTTTCTCCCTCCCTGCCTTCCTTCCTTTTTCTCCTCCTTTCTTCCTTCCCTCCTTTCTTCTTTTCCTCCTTCCTTCCCTTCCTTTCTCCCTTCCTTCCTTCCCTTTCTCCCTTCCCTTCCTTCCTTCCCTCTCTCCCTTCCCTTCCCTTCCTTCCTTCCTTCCTTCTTTCCTTCCTTCCTTCCTTCCTTCCTTCCTTCCTTCCTTCCTTCCTTC
>JAJPUD010003589.1:40026-64753 GCA_023553655.1 Myrmecobius fasciatus
CCTTCCTTCCTTCCTTCCTTCCTTCCTTCCTTCCTTCCTTCCTTCCTCTTAAGTAAACAATTAAGAATCAAAACATTTTCATTGCAAAAGAAACCTTAGTAATTGGCACCAACTCCTGGGACAAAAAAAAATAGAAAAGAAAAGGGAAGAGTAGAGTAGATTCACCATTGTTTGTACATCTCTGGTAAACCAGTATACAAGTGCTTTGCTGTACTTGCTCTTGATGTTTGCACATCCAAACAAGAGATTGGAAAAGACCTCTGCCAAGCATCTAAATTTTCTGTGAAGAATCATTTGTATTTCACTGCAACTACTCCCTATCCTTCTGAGTTCTCTCTCCTACTCTCGTTTCTCTCTTTTTAAAACCCTTGTATTCTTTAAAAGACTGAAGTTTTGTTATGGGATTTGCGGAGAGAGGAGGATGAAAAAAAGTGATGAGAAGAATGAGGACAATAATGAGGAGGAAAAGTTCATTTATTTATTTATATAGTATATCATAGTTTATTATATTATTATGATTATACTTTATTATATATATGTTTATATTTAAATGCACAGAAGTAAAAATAAGTCAGTGTAGGTGATGGGTGGCATAGTATATTAATTATTGGATTTGTGGTCAGGAAGACCTGTTTGCATATTTTCTCAGACATTTGCTAAATCTTAGGCAAGTCTTTTAAATTTCTTGTACCTCATTTTCCTCATCTGTAAAATAAGGGAGTTGGACTTGCTAACTTAGAAGTAAGTTCAAAGGAGGACACAAGACAGATTTGAAACTAATGTTTTGAATTTTGTACAAGTCAGTTACTTAATCTTTACACATCTTCAACAGATAGTTCCATAAGACTTATCTACTAAGTTAAAAGAGCGAGTACTATCCATATTGTTGGATGGAGTTCTCCACTCTAATGAAATTACAAATAATTTACATGCATCTTTTCCTTATTGCTGAGAATAAAGACAACATTTAAAATTTTAATTAGGAAAAGACAAAAAAATGTAAACATAGGCTACATAAAACAATTATATTTTTATTAACTTGCCAACTTGCTACTTCTCTAATTCCATTATATTATGTTTCCAAATTAGAATTCCAATAGGATTTTCTGGCAGTGGTCCAAGATATGAAATTTTAGTGAAATGGAATAATAAAAATGAAAACAGCAAACCAGCAGATTTTTAAAAAGAGAACTGAGTATCATTTGAACAATGACTTAGGCTCTGTACATTTTTGACAAATTATGTTTCT
Source organism: Myrmecobius fasciatus (assembly GCA_023553655.1). NCBI lineage: Eukaryota > Metazoa > Chordata > Mammalia > Dasyuromorphia > Myrmecobiidae > Myrmecobius > Myrmecobius fasciatus. The sequence continues at coordinate 41,276 of JAJPUD010003589.1, forward strand.
AGGAGCCAATGATCTCTTCTTCTCTCTGTCTCCCTTTTATTTATCCTAAAAATGTTTTCTTCAAAATTTTAATCTAAAGAATCATCATTCCAAAGTAACATTTCTTTTGAAATTTTTTAGCAGAGAGTCTCTGTTGAGGAAGGCATATAGATTTTTTAAAAATTCTATTTTCTTTGTGTAAGGTAGGGTAGGGGTTTAGGGGTGGAATTGGACTGCATAGCACAACCAAAGTTGCAGATCATTTAGAAAATCTCTTTGAAGTGTGAAGGAAGAGACAGAATAGTCTCATTGGTAAGACTGTTGCTTTGAAGATGACCTGTCTTAGAAAATTTCCTAACAAATAAAAAAAAAAGTTAATAAAAAACTCAACTCACTTTTTCTAGCTCTGCTTCTCATAATCTTTTCTAGCTCTCTTACATTAGAAAACAATGACTGAAAGTTCCTGCAAGTTCACTGTTTGCAGTTATTTCATAATACCCTATAAGTATTTTTTCTTGCTAAACAAATTTTAATCTAATATTTTGGTAGTAATTTAGGGGTAAAACATATTTTATATTCATTACCTCATTTGCTTCTTACAACATTTTAAAAATATAGGGATATATAATAAGATATAAACAATTTACAATTATCAGTTTTGACACTCCATAAAAATGTTTTAATTTTTGATTCTGGCTCAGTGAATTTTTTGCTAAAAATGTTTTCCTCCCTATATTAACCTTTGTGATTTAACAGTTTGTTTAAGTTTGTGTCTTCTACCTTCAAACTGCTAAATTCATTCAACAATTCAAAAAATACTCATCGAATACCTGTAATGAGCAAGAAGCTGTACTCCATACTGTTGATATAAAGACAAACATTCTTAAATGTACTAGAGAGATATATCCTGCAACCTCGTAAATAATTAAAAAGTCAATACAAAGCTTTAATAGCTTAAAACCACCTAAGACTTTTGGATCACTGTATATCAGGAAGTAATTTCAAGAGGGAACAAAGATTAACATCTGAGGGATCAAGAAAAGCCTTTTGTGGGAAGCAGCAACTTAAACGTACTTTCTATTACCAATATGTCAATACACTTGACTTGAAAGAATTGGGCAATTGTTGAGGGATTAAACTGAAATTTTATATTTGGAAAATATGTTACTATGTATTAATTGCAGCCTAAAATATATACTGTGAGAGCTAATTTGCAACAAAAGCACAAAATAAAGTAAAGAACTGCTTTAGTCTTTATATTATCATGAATACCCTTTCTTATTCCAATTGTGTCAAAATTAAAACAAATGAAGAGAATAAAATGAATGAATCATGTACAATTTCTTGCTTGCTTGAATAATCCTAGATATAATAGATATTCTACTTAATTGTGATGTAATATGTTATGTAAGGAGATTGAAAGCATCAATACTGATTAATAGTTTAAAGTAGAAGGCTTACAAATTATTGTTTGTGATTGTGAGTGAAGCTTGAGTCAATCATGATAAAAGGCCTTAATTTTATGCTGCCTAAGGATATTGTCTAATGAGATGTGTCATCTTAATTGTCTTTATCTAGTGAGAAAAGTACAAACAGGTTTATCTTAAAGACACCTGTCTCTGTAGAGGCTAATCATTCAGCACATGAACCAACTAAAGCAAACAAAATATTACTGACCACTATGCCTCTTTAAATGGTGTCTAGATGAAGGATTTGTATAAAATGTCTTCTACTAATCAATGGTGGCCACTTTCCAGTTGTGTGTTAACAAGAACAAATGTCATATGAAAAGAGCTTGAAACTAAATTTAGTGTGACTGATAAAGAAGCCTCTTAAACTTTTTGAAACTCACTTTCCCCAGAATATGTTTTACTTATTTTTCAAAGTTTGTTTTGCAGAAAATAATTTGTGTACCTTAAAACATAACACAAATATGAACTATTATTATAATAGAGAGGAAACATGGTTTTTCTTAGAGGACAGAATAAGTAGGGAAGTTAGTCAATAAACATTTTTAAGTACCTATTATGTGCTAGGAATTGTGTTAAAGCACTAAAGATACAAAGTCAAAAGACAGCTCCTGCCCTCAGAGAGTTCCAATCTAATGGGATATTGATAAACAAACTATATACAAGATCAATAATAAATGTTCAACAGAAGGAATGCACTAGAATTATGAGGAATTAGGGAAGACTTCCTGTAGAAATTGGCATTTCACTGGGACTTGAAGGAAGCAAAGAAAGTGAGCTGTGAAGTAGAGATGAATAGGGAGAACATTACAAGCATGGGAGACATTCTGAGAAAATTCTGGCATGGAGTGTTTGAAGAATAGCAAGGAGCTGAAAACTATTGCATCAAAGTGTGTGTGTGTGTGTGTGTGTGTGTGTGTGTGTGTGTGTATGTATGTATGCAGGAGGGAGGAAGATAGGAATGTTTCAGATAACTGGAAAGGGAGTTACATTAGGAAGGGCTTTGAATGCCAAACGATATTATTTTTATTTTTATTCTAGATGTGATAGGGAGTCACTAAAATTTATTAAATGTTTGGCTATGGGAAAGAGGGAAGGTTGTAGGAGGAATGATTGAATCTGGTTATTTGGAAAATCATTGAGGGTAAAGAGGGTAAAATGGAGTTTTTATACCAGCTGCAGGCAGATCAATGAGTAACATATTGCAATTAAGACATGAGAAGATAAGAACCTTTACCAAAGTGGTAGTAGTATCAGAGCAGGAAAAAAAAAAGACATAGTCAAGAGGTATTGCAGTAATGAAATAGATAGGCCTTGGTAACAGATTGGCATGGAGGCAAGGGCTGAAAAGTAGGGTACCCAGGTTCTGAGCAAAGAATATTGGGAGAATGATGGTGCTCTCAATACTAATAGGAAAGTTTGGAAGGGGAAAGATTTTGGAGGAAAGAACATTAGTTAATTTTGGACATAGTATATTTAAGATGTCTAATGGACATCAGTTTCAAGATATTTGCTAAACAGTTGAGATATAAGGCTGCTCATTAACATAGAAGTTAAGATGGAGAAATTATTTGAATTTGGATAGAGATGTTAATTGAATTCATGGGAGATGATGAGATCACCAAGTTAGGTTGTATGGTGGGAGAAAAGAAAAAGGTCCAGGGTAGCGCCCTTTGGGATATTTATAATTAATGAACATAATCTGGGTGAAAATCCTGCAAGAGAGACTAAAAAGGAGCAGTCAGATAAGTAAGGGGAGAAGCAGGAGAGTAGTATACATAAAAGCTAAAGTTAATGTAGTATCAAAGAGAAGAGGTTTATTTACAGTGTCAAAGGCTGAAGAGAGATCAAGAAGGATGAGGATACAAGAAAAGACACTGGGTTTGGCAAATGAGAGATCACTGGTAATTTTTTAGAAAGCAGTTTCAGTTGATTGATGAAATCAGAACATAGAGTCAAAGATAGAATCAGTTGTGGGATCAAGCAGTCCTAGCACATAGGTATGTAAAACAGAGGGCATACTGGGTATACCTAAAATCTCAAAAGAAATTTGGCATTTTGTGACTTACTTCTTAAATTTGTGTGTTTAAAATAAAATTGAGTTCTAACATTTAGTTTATTTTAAAGAATAAAAATAATGCTCTTTATGATTGAGTATTCAATAAAGTATATCTATTTTAAAAATTCTCTGAACACCTTAATAAAATAGGTTGTGCATATCCATGAATGTAGATTCAAATTGTGTGTCTGACACAAGTTGTATGATCTTGGTTAAGTTATTTACCCTGTCAAGGCTCCACATGACTGTCAAGACTCTAAAATGATGCTTATTAGTGAATGAAATCATCATATCAGGAGATGAAAGGCCAGATCTGGAGCACTCTCCCTTTTTAAAAAAGGTATTATAAACAGGTCTCTTTTTTTCCACCTAAAAAGAATATCCATTGATATGACACAAAGTTGTTCATTGTTATTGATGTTTTTGTATTTAGCTATTAAATTCTAGAGCTCTTTATTTAGCCAACCAAGTCAGTCAGGACTAACACTGTGCAGGTGGTATGAATGAAAAAAAAAGTTTCAGGTCACATTCTACCAAAGATTCCCATTTTCCCAAGGATTAAGCCATTTTAAAAACCAGAAAATAGTAGATTTGGAAGAAATCTAAAAGGTTATATAATCTAACTCCAGGATTTAGCAGAGGAGAGTGAGAATCAGAACTGTGACTGGAATCTGAGTAACTTATCTTCCATTTTAGTCCTCTAACAAAGAAGCAAAATTGAGACATCATTGCAGTGTGATAAATAATAAAGGAAATGTCAGGGGATCTTTCATGTAGTCCTAATTTTGAAATAAATTAACTTTGTCATTCAGGGAAAATCAATTAATATCTCTCAGTCTCAGTCTATATTGTGAAAGGATTTTACAAAACTCCTTCTGGTTTGCCTAAAGTTAGGTTATTGTTTGAATCAGAGATAATATACTAAAGTGTGAGATGCAGCATGGTGTAGAAAACAGAAAGTAGGATGTGAAGCCAGAGAGCCCTGGGTGGGAGATTTGTCCCATTTTTGATACATACTGGCTGTGTAATTCTGGAGCACTCACTTAAAATCAGTGCTCTGAGTGGGTATCATTTGTTTATAAATTTTAGGGAAGGTTCCTATCTATATTGGTAGGGAGAATTGCTTCACTCTCTAGCTATCATTATACCAATGCAATCAGAGATCCAGTTACGATCCTTATCCTATATCAATGTTTATATTAAAATCATAAGTAAACTGAAAATGAAAAGCATAGACAGAAAGATAGAAAGTTGTCTTGTAAAATCATGCAATCTCAGAGTTGAAAATGGGGAAGGGGAGAAAATAAGCATTTATTAAGCATGTACTATGTGTCAGGCACTATACTCTATTAATTTCATTTGATCCTCACAACTCAGAAGATAGCCACTCTTATTATTCCATGTTTTAATTGAAGGAAATGAAGAAGTGGATTGCCCAGGATTCCACAGCCAGATCTAGAAAGTGATTGGAACTCTGGTCTTCCTAAATGTATGTCCAACCCACCACTTAGCTGCCAAAAGATCTCAATGCTGGATAGGAGTTTAAAGGTCATCTAATCTAGTTGCTCTATTCATCTAGAACATTTACAAAGAAAGGGGCTTTGAAGAGATCAGTCTAATATGTATTTTTACTTATTTAGTGTAAAAACTTCAATTAGAATTTTTGTAGCGTTTCCTTCCCTTCCTTTCACATTTCTAAACTGATTAATTGGGGGAATTCCTTAAACACAGGATTTTTAATTTTTTGGTAAGTCACAGTCACCATAAGAATTCTGTTGGAGTAAGGGAAAGTCAGGATCTATATGAGCAAAACTACAAAACACTCTCCACACAAATAAAGTCAGATCTAAACAATTGGAAAAACATCAAGTGCTCTTGGATAGGTTGAGCGAATATAATAAAGATGGCAATACTACCTAAACTAATCTATCTATTTAGTGCTATACCAATCAAACTCCCAAGAGATTATTTAACTGACCTAGAAAAAATGACAACAAAATTCATCTGGAAAAACAAAAGGTCAAGAATTTCAAGGGAATTAATGAAAAAAAATGAAAATGAGGGTGGTCTAGCTGTACCAGATCTAAAACTATATTATAAAGCAGTGGTCACCAAAACCATTTGGTACTGGATAAGAAATAGAGTAGTGGATGAGTGGAATAGGTTAGGTTCACAGGACAAAATACTCAATGACAATAGTAATCTAGTATTTGATAAACCCAAAGACCCCAGTTTTTGGGATAAAAACTCACTATTTGACAAAAACTGCTGGGATAATTGGAAATTAGTATGGAAGAAATTAGGCATTGACCCACATGTAACACCATATACTAAGATAAGGTCAAAATGGATTCATGATCTAGGCATAAAGAATGATATTATAAACAAATTAGAACAATGTAGGATGGTTTACCTCTCAGACCTGTGGAGGGGGAAGGAATTTGTGACCACAGAAGAACTAGAGATCATCATTAATCACAAAATAGATAAGTTTGACTATATCAAGTTAAAAAGTTTTTGTACAAACAAAATGAATGCGGACAAGATTAGAAGGGTAGCAATAAACTGGGAAAATATTTTTACATCCAAAGGTTCTGATAAAGGCCTCATTTCTAAAATATATAGAGAATTGACTCAAATATATAAGAATTCAAGCCATTCTCCAGTGGATAAATGGTCAAAAGATATGAACAGACAATTTTCAGACGAAGAAATTGAAACTATTTCTGGTTACATGAAAAGGTGCTCCAAGTCACTATTGATCAGAGAAATGCAAATTAAGACAACTCAGATACCACTACACACCTGTCAGATTGGCTAAAATGACAGGAAATGATAATGGTAACTGTTGGAGGGGATGTGGGAAAACTGGGACACTGATACATTGTTGGTGTAACTGTGAACAGATCCAACCATTCTGGAGAGCAATTTGGAACCATGCTCAAAAAGTTATCAAACTGTGCATACCATTTGACCCAGCAGTGTTTCTACTGGGCCTATATCCCAAAGAGATTTTAAAGGAGGGAAAGGGACCCACATGTGCAAAAATGTTTGTAGCAGCCCTTTTTGTAGTGGCAAGGAACTGGAAATTGAAAGGATGCCCATCAATTGGAGAATGGCTGAATAAATTATGGTATATGAATGTTATGGAATATTATTGTTTTGTAAGAAACGACCAACAGGAGGATTTCAGAGAGGCCTGGAGAGACTTGCATGAACTGATGCTGAGTGAAATCAGCAGAACCAGGAGAACATTATACACAGCAACAAGACTATACGATGATCAATTTTGATGGGACATGGTTCTCTTCAACAATGATGTGATTCAAACCAGTTCCTATTGTTCAGTAATGAAGATAGATACATCCAGAGAGAGGCCTGTGGGAACTGAGTGTGAACCACAACACAGCATTTTAACGCTTTCTGTGAATATTTCCATGCATTTTGTTTTCCTTCTTAGGTTGTTTTTTCTTCTTCTCTTTCTATATCTGATGTTTCTTGTGCAGTAAGATAACTGTATAGATATGTATACATGTATTGTATTTGTCATATAATTTATCCTATTTAGCATGTATTAGATTACCTGTCATCTAGGGGTGGGGGTGGGGGGAAGGAGGGGAAAAGCTTGGGAAAAAAAAAGTTTTTGCAAAGGTCAATGTAGAAAAATCACATATGTTTTGTAAATAAAAAGCTTTATTAAAAAAAAAAGAATTCTCTTGGAGTTTGTGGAATACTTCTTAGAAGAATGTTTTAAAATGCATAAAGTAAACCAAAATTACAAAGAAGATTAATTTTATTGAAATACAATCATATGCATATATATTTGTTGTTCAATCATTTCAGTTATGTCTGACTCCTTGTGACCCCTTTAGAGAAAGACATTAGCAATTCTTTCTCTGAATTCATTGAAAAGATGAAGAAATTGAGGAAAATAGGATTAAGTGACTTGCTCAAGGTCACATAGCTAGTAGGTGTTGGAGACAAAATTTGAACTTGTATTCTCCCTATCTCAGGAATGATGTTTTATCCATTGTACCATCTACTTGCATATATATATATATATATATATATATGTATATATATATATACACACACCATACATATATACATATATACACATATATAAACACTCACATATACACATACACACATACATATATATATATACATATACATATATGACAATTCTCTCATGATATTCTTGTGGTAATAACTTAGAAATGAAGAGCAAATTCCTGGATCCAAAGAAGAATTACTAATCAATTTATGCTAATCTGGAGGGATATCTCTGGTGGAGCTTACTAAGGATATCCTTTTCTTGTTGTGTTATTCTAATTTTTTATCAGGGACTTGGATGGAGGCAGAAATGGGCAAGTTTAGCAAGTCTTCAGTTGGTCAGGATAAATAGTCAAAACTAATGTGTTGAGCAATACAATTAGGACACCAAATATATCTTGGCAGTCTAGAATAAAGGACTGAATTTATGAAAATATTATTTAATAGACATAAGGATCTACATGTAATTTTTTTTTTTTAAATCTCAAATACAAGCTTATAGAGGTCAATTTTTGGCCAGGGAGTATTTCATTTGAAAAAAAAATTTTTTTGAATGTATAAGATTAAAAAAAACAAAAAAAAAAATTGGTTATATTACCAGAAGCTGAAAAGAAGGCAGTGATATTTTTAGTTGTCTTTTTGTTTGTTTGTTTTAATTTAGGACAGATCTAGTTTATTACGATAAACTAGAATGGACATTGATAAACTGAAAAAACATTTTGAGGAGGGTCAATTGGATTATAAGGGAACATTTAATATTTCTTTCTAAGGATATTTTTTTTTCCTGAGGCAATTGGGGTTAAGTGACTTGCCCAGGGTCACACAGCTAGAGCATGTTAAGTGTCTGAGATCACATATAAACTCAGGTCCTCCTGACTTCAGGGCTGGTGCTCTATTCACTGTGCCACCTAGCTGTCCCTCTAAGGATAATTTGAAAGAAATAAATATGTTTAGTTTGAATAGAAGAAGACTTCTGGGGAATATTGAAGCTTGTGAAGGACAAAGAGAATCAGGAAGTGATTTTCCTGACCCCACAATGAAATTAGATGAAGGCAGGTAGTGCAATTAATAGAGTGACAAACCTGAAGTCAGGAAGACTCATATTCCTGAGTTCAAATTTGATCTCAGAAACTCACTAGCTGTGGGATCCTGGGCAAACTTGTTGGCAACAGTTTACACATCTGTAAAATGAGCTGGAAAACAAAATACTAAACCACTCCAGTATCTTTGCCAAGAAAACCCCAAATGAGTGAAGAACAACAAACAGGAGAATTAAGAGCAATAGGTGGAGAAATTTCAACTAGATGTAAGGACATATTTCCTAATAATTATAACATCTAAATGAAAAATTACCATGTCTCATAAAGTCTCACAGAATTGTTAGGGGAAGACACATTAATATTTGTTGAGAATGTTAAGGAATAGATTAGATTAGATAAAATTAGATTAGAAATCCATCCCTTAGTCATAAAATCTGTTCTTTTATTAAAATTATCCTAAGCTTTAAAAGACATTTCTTCCTTTATATTTTACCTATTTATACTTTCTTCTTATTGAGCTTTAATTCGATGCACTTGTTCCCCATCTATTTATTAGTTTCTTAACTGTCCACCTTTAATAGAATTTCTTTTATAAATGAGAATATGAAGTAGTGCTAATGTCAGCTTTCAAAGGATAAAAAAAGCATGGAGATAGACTAGGAAGTCCTCTCTTTTAATCCCTTCATTTTGCAGATTTAGAAACTGAGGCCTAGGTCACACATCAAATCTAGGAACATTAATCCAGATATTATTTTTCTATGCATATCATGTATTTTCCACTCACCAAATTAAACAGTTACATGTTTAAATTTTTGTTATAAAATTGATAAAAATCAAGAAACATAAATACTTCACATATATCCTTTTCTTCCTTTTCTTTACATTTACTTTCTAAATATCATTTAACAAATATGGAACCACATTTGTGAAGTGGTAAAATTATGTGAACAATTTATTGTATACATTTAATGTTTTTTTTTCCTAGAATAAGGCTCTTTGAATGCTTAGTTACATTAAGTAAGTTATTACTACCATGCCCTAATATTTTTCATTATATTTGAAATGGTGTTTACTATTCTCTGTAGCCTGTGGGTCCAATAATGACACAAAAGCAAAGACAGAACAGTTCTATATTATTAGGATTTAATTGTTTTTCTTGCCTACAGGGAATATAATGTATATTTGACTCCACATTTGCATGAAGTGAAGATTATTGCTGTTCCAAATATTCATCACGTTGTAAGCTACAAGTATATTCAAATGAGAATATATATTCAAGACATCATCTATAAAAGCATTCATCCAATATATGAATTGGGGGAAGGGAGTCATAGTTTTTAAAATAATCCAGGCTATTTACACTGAGTTTTATTTTTTAAACAACTTTCAAGTCAAAGAGACTAGCAACAATATACTCTATTTTCTGTAAAACTTCAAATGAATTTATTATTTATTCAGACAGTTAGCAAGCTAGATCCTTGACTTTGTAAAAGAATCAACAGAAATGAGCTCTGTCTCTGTCTCTGTCTGTCTGTCTCTCCCTCCCTCTCTCTCTGTCATTCCCTCTCTCTCCCTTCCTCTCTCCCCCCCCCCCCCCTCTCTGTCTCTCTCATCTCTCTTGCCTTCTACTCTGGGTCTCTGTTGCCTCTTTATTATCTCTTTCCCTTTCTGTCAATATTTTTCCTTGACTCATTATCTTTGTCTTTCTATTTTTGTCTATCTCTCTGTCAGAATCTCTGTCTCTTTGCCAGCTCCATCTCTCTCTGTCTCTTGATTCTTTTCTGTAACTATCTCTGTGTCTCTGTCTCCCTTCCTTTCCCATTATTTGGAAGATGACTCACTTTTCACTTTCTCCTCCCCACTCTTGACATCCTTCTTATTCAATTTATTAACCAGGTTTCCTAAGGGAGAAACTATCTTTCACCAGTGCAATTGTAATAACTTCTTTATGGCTTTTCATCCTTAGTTTCAGTTTCTCCTGCCTTTCCTAATAGATTCACCTCTTTGTTCACCTCTATAAAGGAGGTATTGTGAGAAATCTTTCCAACAGGGAATTTACAATATCTAGTGACGTCCAGTGTCTTTTTTTTTTTTTTTTTCCCCACTAGACTCTTCACTGACAGAAGCTTTTATTCAGGACCTATTATGGTCCTCTTACAGAGTTATAAACCCTCTCTATTTTTCTTAAATAGGGCAGATTATATTAGGAACCTGATTCTATCCCCATAATGCTTGAGCTTTGATGCATGTGAATTTTTTTTCCTCCAAATCTCTATAAACTATATATAATAGGATATTGAACAGAAGTTGCATCTTTTTGTTTGCAATTTTTGAGTTGCTTAAGCCTTAAAGGTAACAGATGAAGAACCAGGGATGAAAGAAAATCCTAAGAGGCAGCAAAAGCTTTATTCAGAACCACAAAGTCTCTTTGGTTTAAATGTCTCTGCCATTTTGCATGTTTAAGTACTTTGAGATGGGAAAGTCATTGCATATGGTCTTAAATCTAACAAGAATATCAACCGCCTGGCATTATTTCTTACTGTCTAATCCTTGATCATAAATTGCTAAAAGGTGAGTTTATTTTTCAGGGCTGGGAGTTCATTACTGTTTAGCATTTTATGAATAGCATACATACAATTTTTATGTTTTGTGTTCAGTAAGTACTAAATGCAAATTAGCCTCTGTGGCAGAGCAGGATGATTTCCAGTGTAGATTGCCGTAGCTTCATTTTAAAAGAGCTTATTTCCTTCGTCTAGAAAGTGACAAACTTTGCATATGTGTACGTTTCAATGTCCAAAATGAAACAACAAAAAAGTATTTTTAGGGATAAGCCAAAATGGCCTCTTCTCCTTATTTTAAGAAATTTATGAATTTGGGCTCATAACCCAGTCTCTGGTTTGGACAATGAGGAAGAGTATTCATTTAAATATGAGGAATAACTTTCTTTTGTCTTTACTTTAACAAGTTTACTTTAACACAGGTCTTTCTCAGAATCACCTAACAATGCCAAATGACATTCAGAGTGAAACCAATATTCTCAAGGGAACTTCCAGTACAATTATTCTTGGTAACTGTTTAAAAGAGTTTTCCTTCTTTCTTTCCTTCCTTCCTTCCTTCCTTCCTTCCTTCCTTCCTTCCTTCCTTCCTTCCTTCCTTCCTTCCTTCCTTCCTTCCTTCCTTCCTTCCTTCCTTCCTTCCTTTTCTACTTCCTTCCTTCCTTCCCTACTTCCTTCCTACTTTCCTTCTTTCCTTCCTTCTATTTTCCTTCCTTTCTTCTTTCTTTCCTCCTTTCTTCTTTCTTTTCTTTCTTCCTTCTGATTTAGATTTCTGATTTCATGCAGTGAGTAATTCCCAGCTGGACACATCTTTGACTATCACAAATTAATGATTTATCTGTCATTTGCAGTTTTAAATAGTTCCCTAGGGATGTTGAGAGGTTCAGTGACTTGGCCAGTTATACATCTCATATATGTCAAAGGCAAGACTTAAATCCATATTTTCCTTACTATAAAGCCGGCTCTATCTCAAGTGTGTTATACTGTTTCTCAGTTTGGCCCTATCACAGAGAGACACACACACACACAGACACATATACACATTTTACAAAGCAAACAAATTGTCTCAAGGAAGTGAATTCAAAGGTTTAAGTCAAGAGTGGTCCTGGGAGGGGAATATGCACTTAAATAGCACCTGCTAAGTTTCAGGCACTTTGCTAAGCAATTTACAAATATTAACTCATTTGATCCTCACAACAACTCTGTGATGTAGGTGCTATTATATCATTTTTTTTTTCTTAACAGTTGAGTATATTGAGGCAAATAGAAGTTAACTGATTTTCTCAAAGACATATCTAAGGTCTTCTTGACTTTAGGTCTAGCACTCAATCTATTGCACCACCTAGTGCCTTATATTGGGAAATACTTAGCTCCACTCAATTTAATTCAAATGGCAGATAAGTATTGACTATTTACTATTTAAGATTTTCTGTGCAAATGACTAATACACAAATATCCTTTTATGATTAATATTTTTTGCAATTATTTACTTTTTTTAGTAATCATTTAACTAATTGCTCTGTCACTGTTCAAAGAGTTAGGAATAAAGAGACAAAATTAATAATAGTTCTTCCTCTCAAAGTACTCACTTTCTATTGGGGAAATTCAACATCTATATATGTGACAATTCAAGGAAGTAGAGAGCACTAATAACTAAGGGGTCTGGGAAAAGCTTTCTGTATTTAAGGAGCTGTGGGGAAAATACTCTGAATGTATTCATGCTTGGCAAAGTTATAACTCACTACTCTGTATTACAGCCTCTACTACTCAGCAGAAATTTACTAAGTCTTTATTGAGTGTATAGCATACTGTCCTAGGTCTGATGCCTAGTTCCTAGGCAGCAGGACCTCACATATAAATCTTGTTCTTTCCAGGAGACATTTAACCCAGTAGGAATGAGAAACTTTTGGAATAATCTATTGAACTCATAAACATATTCTCATTACAAATTCTTTTTCTCTTTCCTTAGAATATTATTAAATAGGAAAAATAAACAGAAAATTTATTATTTAATCCTTACCAACATTGTTTTCAGTTTTAAGGGGGGAAGGATACATGAGACAATAGGAGATATTAAGAGAAAATTGATAGTAAATTGTATTTCTAGTAAAGATTATGTTCAGTTCAATACAATGGGTATTTATTAATACCCTATTGTGTGAAAAATAGACAGCTAGGTTCTGAGGGAAATAAAAAAGTTAAAATAAGTTACAATTCTTTTCATCTCGGTTTTCTAAAGGTATAAGGCAATATGACTAGTACATAAATAATTTAAATACAAAAGAATACATGATGAATTTGTATGTAGAAGACATACAAAGTGATATATATGTATATATAAATACACACACACACACACACATATATATATATATGTATATATAGCTCAAAATTGTGAAGAAGTGGTATTTGAGCTGTGTTTTAAAGCATTGGTATCAAACTCAAATTGAAACATAAACTGCAGGTCACATATTAACTTATACAACAAATCCACATTATGCTATATTTTATTTATTTTGTTAAACATTTACCAATTACTGTTTCAACTGATTGACTTCAGAGTTTTGCTGGTCCTTCATGATTGCTGCCTATGAGTCTGGCACTTCTGATTAAAAGTGACTGATTAAAAATATATTTAAAACACCAGGACAAAGATAGAGAATTGCATCATTACCAAAAGGTATCCAGATTGATTTTTTTTGGTATGATCATTTAACCAGTTCCAAATTCATCTTATTGAACTGTGATCTATCTCATAATTCTCCATATTGTCCACAAAGATATAATTAGATCTTTTTTTTCCAAGTACTTTCCTGAAAACCCAGCAAAATCATATCTATGACATTTCCCTAATTAAACTGCCCAGAAAGGAAAAACAAATGATGATATTAGTTTTGTATGGAATTACCTATTATATCCTTAAAGACATAGTGATCTTCATTTCCCTAAATGCTCATCAATCATTATTTTTCTTTAAATAAAGTATTCTGGAATTTTGTTAAGAACATAGATCCAGGTCAGTATATATTACTTTTTCTCCTTTATTTTTGGAAATTTTTTACTTTTTAAACCTCCAATACTATGCTACTTGAAAATTCATATTATGTTTCAAATATCACAGATAGTGAATTAGTACTCACATACCCATATTCTTTCAGTATCCTAAGAAATAGATTATTTGGACCTTCTCTGTCTTTTGAAAATTTTTTGTTTATTGGATCATTTCCAGAATTACTTTTGTTCTATTCCTTCCAGTCTGGCAAAAATTCTCTTTGGTGAATAAAAGGGAAACAAAATAAGACTCGAGTAGTTCTTTCTTCTCTCTTTCACTCATTATTATAAAGTCATCTATTGAGAGTGATGGTTCTAAGCCTTTTGTAAATCTTGATTTTTCCACATCTTTAAGAAGTCCAAATTTAATTAGTGTTTTTGCAGTGAGGAATTCAATGATGTGATAGGAATGGAAGCCAGATTATAAGGAGATGATGAGGAAATAAAGGCATCAGTTGGAGACATTTTTGAAAAATAGAAGATGAATATGAAGCGGAAGGTGAATGAGGAAGAAGAAAATATTCCTCCAAGGATAGAAATACTTACGAATATGTATAGGTAGATGAAAAGCAATTAGAGAAAAAAGAAGACATTCAAGATGCATGAAATAGAAGGGTTTTGTTTTGTTTTGTTTAGAAAGGATCCTGACTGAACCTTGAATCCAATTATCATGCAATAATAAAATTACTAAATCTAGAAACATGGTAAAGAGCCTTGAATATACAGTCAATCTATTTGTTAAAATGCTGCTATGTCCTAAGCACTAGATTAGGTTCTGGGGTTAAAAGAAAAAAAAATAAACTCCTCTTTTCCTCAAGGAACTTACATCCATTCAGAAAAAAAAAGAAAAAAGAAAAGAAAGAAACATGTACATAAAAGCAAATTTTTAAACAAGTCCAGAAAAAGTAATTTCCCTGGCGGTGAGACATTAGTATTTGGGGCTATTAGGAATGATTTCAGATAGGAGGTGACATTTGAGAAGAGTTTGGAATTCAGCTAAGGATCCTAAAATGCCAACATGAAGCACAGTAGTGTATCCTAATATGGGAGACAGTCTGTGCAGACATAGAAACAGGAGATTATATGTATTGCAAGATAAAAGTTTTAGCACTGCTCAAGTTTAAAACTGCACTAAGATTTTAAGACATCTTGTATTTCAAGGGGACAATAACAGTCATTTATCAGTGAGGAAAGAGTCCCCCATGCACATCTCTATTGTAATGTTTCCACACCCATGTTCATTTCATTTCAAATTTCTGGAATTGCTATCATTGGCTTCTGCCTTTTGAAAAGCTATCTTCCCCTAGAAGCCTTCCCAGATCCTTTCTTTCCTTAGGATTTGTTATACTGCATTTTAACCTCAGTAATATACTTGTGTTAGCTTTTATTAGTTTTTTTTTTAAATATATCATAACCTGTAAATATAACTGATATTTTCAGAGTGCTTTGAAGTTTACAAAGCATTTCACAAATTATCTTAATTGATTCTTCCAACAACTATGTGAAGATTCTATCTACACATAAGACAGAGTTAGGTAGTAAGATAGAGAATTAAACAATCAAGAAGACTGGAGTGCAAATCAGGTCTCAAACACATTGAAGCTGTATAAACCTGGGAAAATTTCTTTCTGCCTTACTTTTCTCAACTGTAAAATAGGAATAATAATATGTCCTGAGGTAGTTGTGAGGATCATATTAGATATTTGTAAATTATTAAGCAGAATGCCTGGCACAGGGTAAGCAATTAATAAATGGTTTTTTTCTCCCTTATTATCATTCTCATTTTTTCAAATGAGAAACTAAAGTTTCAAGAAATGAAGCAATATGCTCACAGTTATGTAGTTGGCATTTCAGAGGCAAGATTAGAATTTAAATATCTCCTAATTACAAATCCCATTTATTTTCAATTATGTTATTATGCCTTACTACAATGAAATGCTTTTCATTTAGGGACTGGGTCTCATTTAATCTTTGTATCTCCCTTTATATCAAGCATATATATACTCATGTACATACACATGCTCACAAATATGTGTAGTCATTTAAGTCATGTAATATACTTGAGTACAATGAAATTGTCACTTTCTAAGCACTAGAACATGGATAATAAATGACCAGTACTATATATTGTATTAGGGAAGGTGTGGGATGGAACTGATGCATTTCTAATTTGCAAATATTAGAAAGAAAATTCTGAATATGTGTGTATACATATACACAGATATATGCATACATATGCATATTATATATGTATTTATAACTTAAGGTTTAGAACTTCTATGCTTAATGTTTTGTGAAAAGCTACAAATATGGCAAGCTAATTATGAACAAATATATCCCACAGTTCCTTAAAAATCTCAGCTTTCTGCTTTAGTATTTTCAAAGAGTGGCAATTTTTTTGATATGGAATCTACAAGCCATCATAAAATCTGTGCTCAATCAGTAAATAGAAAATAAGTCTATGTATTTCCTTCCACATTGTTGGTCCTCAGATGTTCAAGAATTTCTCCCCTGATGCTCTCATAGCAGATGGAGTTCTGTGCTAGTCTTAGAAAAGTCAGCATTTTATCTCAATGGCAATATCCTTTTACATGAGAGAGCAATTGGAAATTCTTTACCACATATGATCAGCATGTAAAATCATTTTTCAAAGCAGCAGGAGAGCCCAGCATTCATTTGTACTTGTTCTTTTTTTTGATATCATAAATCTGTATTCCTCAATGATCAGATCATCCTAACTCGTCAGTACTATATATTATAGCATACCAAAGCGCTTTACTAACTGAACATACACTATTTGACAGCACCAAGTTGAGTTCATAAATTTTCATGGTTATGGCTCTTGATCTTTAATAATATAAATGGTGATGATTTGGTAGATCTTGAGAAAAATAGAGATTTTCACCACCATGGATGCAATGAATTTATAGTAGTGAACAATTCAGTTTACTATCATCTCAAACACGAGAGTTATTTTAAAATTAAAATAGCAACAGAATGGCTGCTATTTGAAAGATATTTGAAAAATATTTTTCATGTGCTATTAAATTATTGTTAAACAACTTGAAAACAATCTCACTGTCTTTTTTGTGACTCTTTCCCTCTTTCTCCTTTGCTAATTTCTAATTTAGGGTAGGGTGGGTACAGACTCATAGACAGGGTTGTTAATGTGATGATGACTAGGAGGAGGAGGAGGAGAGTAGTGCTGATTGTGGAAGGAAAGGAGGAATGGGAAGGAATTGATCTGAAATGTGACCACTGGGAAGGAGAAAACATAGCCTGAAATAGTATTATATGTTTTCTAAATGTTTTGGCATCCTAGAATCCTCCTTTGGATATCATGCCCTAGTTACTGTGACTGTTCGTTATGGGTAAAAATTAAAAATTTGGTGCTCTTTCACTTTAAAAACATTATAAACTTCAAAGTCAACAATGAAATTTTGAATAAGTATGAGTATACCTTAAATGCTACCTATTTCCCTCTTGTCTCATAGAGAAATTATGGAATTTCTGGAAAATTCTCTTTTCTTCTACAAATTGGTTAAAAAATATTCATCTTCTAAGTGAAATCTATGCTCAGTGTTGTGGCATTTCTGCTAAAAAACCTTGAGGTTACAGCACATTTTCCTTATATTATTGCAGAACTATGATTGTCACTATTTTTTCACAGGAACAATTGAAAAGGGACTTGCTGACATCAGTCAGGAATTAAGTCATCAAACACTTTCATTTTCTATTATCGTTTTCAATTGATTTTTTAAAGCAATTGTCAAGTTTTCTTTTTCACAAAAATCAAATAGCTAAAACATGAGAGTTGGGCAAGAGTTTGTTTAAAGACAATTCAAACAGTTCTCCCTAGCTTTCATTGATTTCAAAATTGAGCAATCAATCTAGACACAGTTAGTACCCCTTTAACAATGGTTTAAAGAAAGAAGAAATGTTATCCTTATGCCAAGTTCATGCCAGCTCTGCTCAGGTGAAAATCTGTTTATTTGGAGTTGAAAGAAGAAAAGAGGGGAAAAAACAAAGAAAAAAAAAGAATAAATGAAGGAAGGATGGGAGGAAGAGTAGGGAAGGAAGGGAGATAGAAAAGAAGGAAAATGAAGGAAAGAAGGTGGAGGAGGGAAGACAAAGGAAGGAAGAAAATATGAAGGAAGGAAGGAAAGAAGAAAGGAAGAAAGGAAGGGACATGGAGAAAAGAAGGAAAAATGGAGAGGATGAAGGAAGTAAAGGGGGGAAGCTTTCAAGATTTTAATTTCAGTGATATGATTTTGAGATTCCCTTCATTTATTAAATAGAGGAGAGAAAGAATCATCAACAGCAATTTGTAGGCACAAATTAAATGAAATTAAATTTTGTTCTCATTTATTTTACCCCTTTATACCATATGAAAGACTGTCAAGTTCTATATTTCAATGTAGTTTTTACATATACTCACAACTTCACAGCAGGTGGAAGATTAAAGACTTTTGATGTTGGACTCTAAAAAATAGAAATATAGAAATATAAACTATTCCACTGTCTTAATATATTGAATAAAGACCTGGAAATACTCCTAGAAGTCTATACAAGTTAATTATTTTGAAAGCTCACAGAATTATTTCTTTTCAACAACAGGTCACAAAATGACCTGAGCTCAGCTCATCTACATAGTGTGATTAGTTGATAAAAACAGAATATTTTGTAGCACTTTTACTGTGTTAAATACAATTAACATTATTTAAGGAAATTTTAAGTGGTTTTTGTTTGTTTTTTTTTGTTTACCAATAACTTTTTAGTCAATGAGAAACAAATTGCAGGAGGGAAACAGTTTTTAAATGTTTCAAACAAATATGCATATATGTATATGTACATATATATGCATGTGTATTTAAATATATGGGTATCTACATACATATTTCATCTATATTGTATATGTGTTTGTGAATAAAACTCAGACCTTTAATATTATGATTTTGTAAGTCAAAATGACTGGTTTTTATAATTATATTTAACAATAAAAATATAAAATTGAGCTAGATAAGCAATAGAAAAGTATTTGTTGTGCACTTATACTTCACTTCCATTCTAATAAACAATGTGGGATAATCAAAAGAGACCTGGATAAAAAATTCAGCTCTGACAGTTACAAGTTTTGTGACTTTATGAAAGTAACTAATTTTCTATGTGCTGGTTGTTTTTCTGTAATAGAGGCATAATAATACTTACATTATCTACCTTGAAGGGTTAGGTGGATCAAATGAGATAAAATATGGAGTGCATTTTCTCAACTTTCAATTATGACATCAATATAAACTATTGTGATTATTATTTTCCATTGCCACCATTCTAATTCAAGTTTTTAACATTTTGTCTATTTCATTATTCTACTGAGTAGCTCTTTCTTTAATCTTTTCTATAATCAGAAAAATAGTTTAGATAAATTTTTTCCCTTTTACATAGTCAGATTTATTTTCTTGAAGATTATCTCTGATTATGCCAGACCCTTCACAATGATTACTAATTCAACGTATTGTGCTACAGTAAAAATGACTTTACCTTACTCATGTTCAGACTATCTTTACATTTTGGGGTCTCTACTTAACTAGATATTCTATACATATAAAGTAAAATGGTATTTCTATTTTTTTTCAACAATCTCATGTGTAAAGAAAAAAAAGAATAAAAAGAAATAAGCATATATCAAGTTGTATTAGCCACTGTGTAAATACTGGGCCTCTAAAAACATAAATAAGTGAAATTCCCTCTCCACAAGGAGCTTACATTCTAATGAAAAGAACAACATACAGAAGAGATATGAAAATGGGGAGGGTGGAAAGTTATGAAGAGGCAGGAAAGGCAAATGTGTCTAATGGGAGGTTTGGTACTGGAGATTAAATGTTTATTCACTAATTGCATCACTGAAACAATTCCTGCTCCAAAGGAGTTCATTTTTCTAAGCCAACTCCAGTTATCTGATTTTTAAAAAATGCATCTATGTCAGGTATATCAGGTATATACTAGAATAGTATGTCCATATGATATTGATACATAGCAAAGATATTAGTTGCTAGATGTACAGACAAGTTGAATTAGCTCTCTGCTCTATCTTCCAAGGAAGCTAATGTTTAAAGATAAAAAGGAAAAACAATTTGCAAATTTTTTCACAGTGATTTCCTTTTCCCAGTGTCTTTTGGGATTTTTTTAATTTAAAAATTCAAATCTAGATGTTAATGAAAGCCTAGTCTTGCATGCATTTATATCAAGACAATACCTTAGTGGGTTGTGTCTTATCAAAGGTATTTCTCTGAATATACCTAGAATGTATTCTTTATGATTGAGCTAAACACCCATTTCAGTACTAGTCAATCGTACATTATAGCCAACCAGTTTAGATTGATGGGATAATTGTAATTCTCAAAGAAGATGACAGATAACATCAATTTATTTATAATTCATGTTTGCTTACTTTATCATTCTTAAAACAACCCTATAATAATAAATCTCATTAAGCCTATTTTCAGGGCTCCAGTGGTTTAAAGAAACATTTGGTTATTTCTTCTCATTCATAGTCCTCCATCTAGAGAGCACTTCTCAGAGTCATTTTGTACTATCCTTGGAAAGGAAGGAAAGGTCAACAAGCACAGCATAGCTGGTGTGTTCTGTCCTGTCCTGAGCCACCCTGACTTACTTCCTAGGAATTTTATCAAACTTACAAAGGAGTAATAGTTGCTGATTAGAAAGAAAAGCCATATAGAAAGAATAATAGAACTTTTGAGCTACAAGAGACCTTCATGTTCTTCTAAGTCAATCCTTTCATTTTTTCCTTAAAGAAGCTTGAAAAGTGAAGCAACATGCCCAAATGTAAATAAATAATCAGTGATAAAACTGAGGTTACAACCTAGTTCTCTTGACTTAGTCGGTTTTTTTGTTATGTCTGTGTCAACATTGAGTTAAGATTTTCAAAAAAATTACTTTCTTATGAAAATGTTTTTTACTACTAAATGTTCATCTGAGGAAATGACATTTTTATAGCTCTTATTATTTCAATAAAAATATTCACATTAGAAAATACAGATATACACAAATATAATATAAAATATACACATGCATTTGCTCATATGTATACATGGGTGCATAATGTGGATATGCATGATCACATATACACATATATGTATGTGTACATTGGGAGGGAGTGGAGGAAGGGGAGACATAGAGAGAAGGGGAGTGAGACAGAGACAGAGATGGAGAAAGAGAAGCATGCAGTTTATATTCAAAAATATAGATATATACACAAATGTGTACAACATAGGTGTATAATGTTATATTCATTATACATACACACATATATACACATATATATTCACACACATATATATATATATATATATACACACACACACATATTGTATATACACATATATATTCAGTCACATACCCATAGAAAACCATGCCTGGCTTTTCTTGTGCATTAAGTGTAAATTCATATTTTAATCTAGTAAATTGTATATGAGTTTTAACTTCACAAGGTCAGTTTTACAAGGTAAGTAATCACACATCATACTACATAGGCATAGTCCCATGGGGACAGAAGAAAGTATAGATGGACATATTCTTAAATATCATCTGTGAGAAGCTACTTCAAGGTGTTGGTCCAAAATTCACCAGAAGATATTTTGTGGATTAAGAATAACAAGTTTATTGTTATCTCCACCACAGATTTGTTCCTCAACTCATTTTTTTTATATCAGGAGACACAACTCAGATAGGTTTTACTTGAAATTCAGAGTATCTTTTGCTCCTGTTTTAGACTCAAAATTGAAAATAGGATATAACCTGTGGTTGAAAACTCTCACTTAGGCCTTGATTTATTATTTCTTTATTTGTCTAATATAAAAAAGTGAGGCGGGGCAGCTAGGTGGCGCAGTGTTTAGAGCACCAGCCCTGAAGTCAGGAGGACCTGAGTTCAAATCTGGTCTCAGACACTTCCTAGCTGTGTGACCCTGGGCAAGTCACTTAACCTCAATTGCCTCAGCAAAAACCAAACAAAAATAAAAAAAAAAGTGAGGGAGAAAATGTTCATCTCCCCATACTTGAATAAATTGTTAAATGTCACCAGCACTCATACAAACAAATGTATCTATGAATGCATGTATATATACACGCATACATGCATATATAAATAATTACAATTATCCTATTCTACATGGTTAGGGTCATGGAACCCCTGCAATTTAGAAAATCTATATAAAATATTTTTGACCCTCCTTTCATAGCAGAAAGAAGGCTGATTTTTTTTTTCTTTTATGTGCTCTTTATAAGAACACCTTATTGTAAAATTTGGGTTAATATTATATAAAACTATGCATATATTTGTGCATTTCTAAGTCTCTAAATTTTTTCTGTGTTATCTTCTGTTCTTTGGGTATCATCTATGGCTTCCACAAAACTCCTTCAAAATTCCCATTAAATTTCTTATAATGACTCATTATATTGAAACCACAATGGGGAAAATCATATTGTGGAAGGGATAACTATCTTTAATTCTTTCTGAGCTTTGGTTATTGGTAAATTGTAGCTTGAATTTATTTACAGAAAATACCTCTTTACTGATATTAAAATGCTATTTATTTCCTAGAGAATTACAATTTCAAAGAATTTCCAATGAAGAAACTCTCACTACCAATGTAGAATGACAACTGCTTTGCCACTTTAGTCTTAGAGTTGTCTGGGCCATTCAGGGTAAATTGATTTGTCCAGAATTATTGAGATAGAATCCATCTGAGGAAATGCTTTGAACCCAAGTTTTGTTACCTAACTCTGAGGCTGCCTTTAGCTATACTTACTCTTGACATATAATTTATTGTCAAGAGGAATTATTATTATTATTATTATTAATTATTATTATTAGGGGGCAATGAAATAGTGTGCCTTACAGAAGTCAGACTTTGTTTCAAATTATAGCCTCAGGCATTTCCTAACTATGTCAACCTAAGCAAGTTACTTAACTTCAGTTTGTCTCAGTTCCTTCATTTGTAAAATGGTGATAATAATAGCACCTATCTCTCAGGATGGTTCTGAGGATAAAATGAGATGCTTTTAGTATATGCTTAGCACAGTGTGCATTAATGCCTGACAATAGTGAACTTTCTATAAATGTTAGGTACTATTATTGTTTTTGCAATTAATAGCAGTATCTAATTTGATCTTCTACTTCTTTTTTTATTTTTTATTTTTATTTTTTATTTTTTTTATTTTAAGCTTTTTATTTGTATAACATATGTATGGGT
>JAJPUD010003589.1:75781-93627 GCA_023553655.1 Myrmecobius fasciatus
GATGAAGATAGTCATATACATCCAGAGAGAGGCCTGTGGGAACTGAGTGTGAACCACAACACAGCATTTTAACGCTTTCTGTGAATATTTCCATGCATTTTGTTTTCCTTCTTAGGTTGTTTTTTTCTTCTCTTTCTAGATCTGATGTTTCTTGTGCAGTAAGATAACTGTATAGATATGTATACATGTATTGTATTTGTCATATAATTTATCCTATCTAGCATGTATTAGATTACCTGTCATCTAGGGGTGGGGGGTGGAGGGAAGGAAAGGAAAAGCTTGGGAAAAAAAAAAGTTTTTTTGCAAAGGTCAATGTTGAAAGTTCACTCATATGTTTTGTAAATAAAAAGCTTTATTATTAAAAAAAAAGATATTATGTGAGTTTCTATTCATTTTCTAAACATTCATAGCAGTCATAAGACAACTACTATCCTCATTTCCTTCCAAATTTCTCAATATTTGTTATTTGGTTTTCACTGATTTCTCTCTCCTATAAATTTTTATAGCATTTTTTATCTTTTCTTTGTTTTTTTATTATATACTAGTATTGAGTTAAACTTTTTTTATGACTTCATTTCTTATCTGACACCTGACACCTTTAAAATGTTTCCATTTTCAAGAACTCCAAATTCTTTTTATCTGATCATAATCTTTTCTTTTCATCTCTTCCTATGCCTTACTCCTTTTAAACCTACTCTTCAATCTCAAAATGATCACCAAATTCTTTTCTACTCTATCCCTCCCTCACTCCTGCTTCCCACCACCACCACCACCACCACTTACCCTCCAGCTATCTACATTTCTAGTCTAAAGGCAGATCAGCAGCATAGTAAATAAGAGAATTGAAAATAGCAGAGTTCAT
Source organism: Myrmecobius fasciatus (assembly GCA_023553655.1). NCBI lineage: Eukaryota > Metazoa > Chordata > Mammalia > Dasyuromorphia > Myrmecobiidae > Myrmecobius > Myrmecobius fasciatus. The sequence continues at coordinate 76,644 of JAJPUD010003589.1, forward strand.
ATTTGGTTTCAGACACTTAGTAGCTCTGTGACCCTAAGAAAATCATTTAATCTCCGTTTGCCTCAGTTTCCTCAACTGTAAGATGAAAAAATAATACTTATCTCGACAAGATGGTTGTGAGAATGAACTAAGATATTTGTAAAACATTTAGCTCAGTGACATATCTATTTAAATGCTCAATAAATGCCCTCCTATCTTCCCAATCTAGTTTCCTTATGAATAAATTCCTAAATGAATAAATAAATAAAATCCTTCACACTATATGCTCCTCAGCTCTTTTGTTCTCTTGTTCTATTGATAGTGATCAGCAATTGCTAATAGTCTTGCCACACTCTAAACCTGGATTGCTTTCTACCATCTAACTGCTCCACTCCTATTCCTTATTTTTGTCATTGTTCAGTGATTTTTGGTAGTGTCTGATTTTTTGTGATGCCCATTTTGGGTTTTCTTGGCAAAGATACTGGAGTAGTTTGCCATTTCCTTGTTTTTCATTTTACAGATGAGGAAACTGAGGCAAACAGGATTAAGTGACTTGACCAAAGTCACATAGAAAGTCTGGCCTCAGATTTGAACTGAGGTGTTCTTGACTTTAGGAATGATGCTCTATTCATTAAACCACTTAGCTTTCTCTTCAGAGCTACTTTATATGCTGCTTAAAGAGACTGGAGGAAGGGGCAGCTAGGTGGCTCAGTGGTTAGAGCACCATCCCTGAAGTCAGGAGGACTTGAGTTCAAGTCTGGTCTCAGACACTTCCTAGCTGTGTGACCCTGGGCAAGTCACTTAACCCCAATTGCCTCAAAAAAACCCAAACAAACAAAAAAAAAAAAAGAAAAAGAAAAGAGACTGGAGGAAAATCAAAAAGCTGAGTTGACTGGTCAATTGAATATTTATAATCACCATTCTCAAAATAGACAGTGAAGACAACTCCTGAGTTTAAATCTGGCTTCAGACACTTACTGGTTGTGTGATTCTGGGCAAGTCACTTAACCTTGTTTGCCCCAGTTTCCTCATCTATAAAATGAGGGATGAAGAAATGGCAAATCACTCAAGTATCTTTGCCAAGAAAACTCCAAATGGGAAATGGGGTCATGAAAAGCCAGACATGACTTATTTAAATCTATTGGAATTTAACCTAACATCTTAAACTCAATATATTCCAAACAAACTTTATATTCTTCCCACTCTCTTCCAAATATATCTAATTTCTCACTAAATCTTGGCATTTCTTTCTCTACTGTATTTATCTCCCAGTTTATATCTTCTTCCAGGACTCAATCAACTCTTTTCTAGCCTCTCACAATTGCTTTGCAATTGTATTTCCTTCTTCCACATAGCTCCCAACTCCAGTATATTCTCCAGATGACAACCAAAATGATTGACAGAATTGCAGCCATGTCATCTCACTTCTCAATAAAACATAAAGGCTCCTTGTCTCTATGATCAACTTTAATACCCTCTGTTTAGCAATTAAAGTTCTTTTTTTATTAATACTTTTTATTTACTAAACATATGTATGGGTAATTCCTAAACATTAACCCTTACAAAGCTTTCTGTTACAAATTTTTCCCCCCTACTCCCCACCCCTCCCCTGGATGGCAGGATATCCACTACATGATAATTATGTTAGAATACTTAAGAAATCGAATATATGTATAGTTATTGCATCATTTTTTTGTGCAGTAGAAATTGTATCTACAAGAAAGAATAATCGGATAAAGGAAATACAATGCAAGCAAACCTCAATAGAGAACATGAAAATGTTATGTTGTGGTCCACATTTCACATCCCTCTATCTGGATGTATATGGCTCTCTTCACCGAATAATTGGAACTGGTTTGAAGCATTTCATTGTTGAAGAGAGTCGTGTCCATTAGAACTGATCCTCATATAATACTGTTGTTGCCGTGAATAATGATCTCCTGGTTCTGCTCACTTCACTGAGCATCAGTTCATGCAAGTCTCTCCAGGTCTCTCTGAAATCATCCTGCTGGTCGTTTCTAGCAGAGCAATAATATTCCATAACATTCATATACCATAATCTATTCAGCCACTCTCCAATTGATGGGCATCCATTCAGTTTCCAGTTTCTAGCCACTACAAAAAGGGCTGCCACAAACATTTTTGCACATGTGGGGCCCTTTCCTTCTTTTATGATTTCTTTGGGATATAAGCCCAATAGAAACACTGCTGCGTCAAAGGGTATGCATAGTTTGATAACTTTTTGAGCATAGCTCCAAATTGTTCTCCAGAATGGTTGGATTTGTTCACAGCTCCACCAACAATGCATCAGTGTCCCAGTCTTCCGGCATCCCCTCCAACATTCATCTTTATCTTTTCCTGTCATTTTAGCCAATCTGACAGGTATGTAGTGGTACCTCAGAGTTGTATTAATTTGCATTTCTCTGATCAATAGTGATTTGGAGCACCTTTTCATATGGTTATAAATAGTTTTAATTTCATCACCTGAAAATTGTCTGTTCATATCCTTTGACCATTTATCAATTGGAGAATGGCCTGAATTCTTTTTTTTTTTTATTAAAGCTTTTTATTTGTATAATATATGTATGGGTAGTTTCTCAGCATTGATCTTTACAAAGCTCTCCATTACAACTTTTACCCCCAGTCTCCTCCCCTCCCCTAGATGGCAGGAAGTCCACTACATGTTAATAATGTAATAATAGTTGACAAGTTCTGCAAGAAAAATCCTATCTACAAGAAAAAAAAAGAAAATCAGAGAGAGGAAACCCAATGCAAGCAAACATCAATAGAGATCATGAAAATGTGGTCCATATTTCATATCCCTGTCTCTGGGTGTATATGGTTTTCTTCAGCGAACAATTGGAACTGGTTTGAGACATTTCTTTGTTGCAGAGAGCCATATCCATCAGAATTGATCATCATGTAATACTATTGTTGCTGTGTATGATGATCTCCTGGTTCTGCTCATTTCACTCAGCATCAGTTCATGCAAGTCTCTATTTCCTCAATTATCAGAGAAAAGCTTTTAGTTTTATGATGAAACAGGATTATCTCCATATATGTGTGTGTATAAATAAAAACTTTGGATATAGCTACATCATGCATGTATGTGTGTGTATAGTGCTTCACAAATTCATATATTCATAGAATTAGAGCTGAAAAGGTTCTTAGAAGGTATAGAGTCCAGTTATTTATTTTTATAGATAAGGAAACTGAGCTCAGTGTTAAGTAGCAGAGCTAGTTTCTTGATAGCAAATCTAGTATTCTTTCTGCTAAGCAAATATGGTGTGTAATGTACAAAAAGAAAATCATCTTTTCTTTAGGGTTTTATGAGACTTTATTATAAATCTCTTTTTTTACCTATACTTGATGTTCTCAGGTAATATTGTTCAAGACTGAAAACAAGGTAATATTTATGGTTAAAGAGCAAATGTAAGTAAGCATACAAAACTTTACTAAAATATATTACTGGTTAAGTGAATGATTTATTAAATCAGTTTTTTTTTCTGTGACTGCAGTTTGATTTCACATATACAAATCTATCTAAGAATTAGCTTCAGCATTTTCTTTCATCTGAACTTCTGACTTTTCTTGTTTTTTTCCTTCTTTTACTAATGATCAACCATCCTTTCTTTTATATTTGTTGTTAAGCCAAGATTTTAATGTAATCAATATTTCCATCGTGTTTTGTATTCAGTGGATTTTAACAAAATGTCTATGATTAATACATACTATTTTATAATTTGTAATTACCTAAGTATCTTCTTAATGTCTTGGAAAATCCAATACAAATAATAATTCATTGATTGTTTCCAAAATTTTGTGGTACTTACTTCTACTAAAATATTTTCATATGAAGTATTTAATTTGTTTTATTATTTTATATTTTTAACAAAATGTTACTTAAACTGTTTCATTCCCTGATAAAATCTAAAATGAAACCACTTTCAAAAAACAAAAGAACATTAGATTTTGAACCAGTAGTTTTGGCCCAAACCATGGTTTTGCTATTTTTTAGTGATGTGAATTTGTACTGTCATGCAAGCCATTTTTTAGACCTCTCTCTCTCTTTTTATATATCTTTAAAATAAGAAACATTGACTACAAATAGCTCTAAAATTCTTTCTCACACTACATCTATGATTCTATGGTCCTATGAATTTGGTACTGAACTTCAGTCAATTAATGTAAAGCTAGATACTGATATGACATGCATATATGTATGTGTTTAATAAGTATGTACATGAATATATGTGTGTATACATGTATACATACACACATACATTCATGTTGTTCACTAATTTCAGTCATGTATGACTCTTCATGATCCCATTTGGAGTTTTCTTGGCAAAGATACTGGAGTGGTTTCCCATTTCCTTCTCCAGCTTAATTTTACACATGAAGAAACTGAGGTAAACAGTATTATGTGATTTGTCTAGGGTCACACATCTAGTAAATGTCTGAGATAAGATTTGAACTCAAAAATGAATCTTCCTGACTCCAAATCTGACACTTTTTTTTTTTTTTGCTGAGGCAATTGGGATTAAGTGACTTGCCCAGAGTTATGCAGCTAACAAGTGTTAAGTGTCTGAGGCCAGCTTTGAATTCAGGTCCTCCTGACTTCAGGGCTGGTACTCTATCCTCTGCTGGCACTATTTACTATGCCACCTAATATATATATACATACACATATACAAAACCACACAATATTTATACATATGGGTATATATATGTATACACACATACCCACAGGTATATGTATATATTTATATGTGTATATATTTGCTTGTGTAAAGATAAATATACATATGTACATGCATACATGCATATACATACAAGTTCAAGTTCAGCCTCTGAAACATATTGTCCTTCTGTCCCTGGGAACATAAGTAAATCTCCAAAATTGTAAGTTTCAGAACAGATGCTGATCTTCATTGCTAAGGCTTCTTCCTTAGAAAAAAAGTTCTCAATATCAGTGAAATCAAAGAACAGATCTAAAGCAAGTCAAGAAACAAATGATCTATGTTTATCAAAAACATTATTTGTGCAATTCTATGCATTCATTCTTAGCAATGACAATCCCTAGTATGAGAACCAATTTAGTTGATGTTATTTGTTGTTTATAGTTGAGTATTTTCTTTGGATTTTGTGAATTGCCTTAGTGGCTATTTCTTTGTTTACCTGGGATCATTGTGGCTGCAGTACAACCTATTCTTAACCTATTCTTAAATGAATTGCCCCAGCCCCCCAATTTAGCTCTCAGCAAAGATTTAACAGCAGACCAGTGTTGACTATATTGACATTTGGGCCAAGACTTTATTATATCTCAGAATTGAAGTCAATTTTCATTATGTTATACATTTTGCAATATAGCAAATTTTAAAGTATAGTTTATATGTTACTTTTCTTAACATGTAGTTAATGCAATATTTGAGCTAGAGCCATGGCATTGACCTAGGCATCTGCCACAAGTGACAAAAATATAGATACAATGACCTCTTAAATTACCTTCCCTAAAGAATGTCCAGCTGAGGGATATAGAACAAAAACATTAGCCAACATATCTTAGGCATATTTTTCTCTATAATCTCCTGTTTACAATCTTACCTCCTTTAAAAACTCCTTTGTGGACTGAAGGAAAATCTGACAACTTCTACTTCCTCTCACCTTCCTCTGGACATTCTACTCATGTCTATCCTTCCACATTTCTATCAGATTGCTTGGAGGTGAAAGAAGCCTCAGAGGTCATTATGACCAATTTTTCATTTTGCAGGTCAACAAACATCTGAAGGCCTGTTATGGATAAGGAGAAGAGCAGAGGCCTAGGGATGAGAACTAGGGATTTCTTATCCACACTTAGTGGATGAGAGAACCAGAAGCAAAGAGACAGAAGGAGAGGTCAAAAAGGTAGGTGAAGGTTCAACAGAGTCTGGGAAGCAGAAAAAAGAAAGTATTTCAAGAAGCAGCAGTGATTGACAGTAGCTTATAGACCTAAGAGCATTTTCATTATTCTTTTTTTTTCCTCACAGAAAATGGAGAAATGTTCTATAGCTCAAAGAGAAAACTATTCCTATGAGTTTTTGAAATAAATCTGTACCATACTTGTCACTGGAAAGGGAGGTTGACCCTGGGAAATGTACAATAGATGAGTAATGCAGATAATGTTTGTTGCTTAGCCGGGCTAACTGTAGGTCTAATTCATCACTGTCTGTCTGGCTAATAGATTTATTGTAACCACATAAAAATTCATTTAAAACATGAGTGTGGGGCTCTCTTTTTATCATTATCTGTCTTGTTTCTGTCATGTTGACTATAGCAAATAAAATTTCATTTTTGTGCAGGCTGAAAAATTTCTAGGGGAGAGTATATCTGATCCTGTTAAAATGTCTTCCTCAACACAATTCCAGATATCAGAGTTACTTACTGATTCTAGGTCTCTAGACATTTTCATACAGCCATAATTTCCAAAAAGTACTATAGAATACTAATAGAAAATTTTTTAGGCAAAAATGTAAATATATTCTGGCCTAGAATAAATGCTACAGATGAGAAATATGTGAAATGAAGTAGAGAAACTCATTTAACAGAAGAACAAAACTAAGAGTGATTAATATTAAACTTTAGAAGAAATTGATTTTACCCTGGAGTCCAGTAACATAAGCTAGCAAAGTTCAAACTTACTTTATTTACATGGTAAATAGAACTTTTCAATAAAATAGAACACCAAAAAAATTTTTTTCCCTATGTTGTTCTCAGTTTTGTTCTTTGACAAGTAATTAACTGCTAGCAGTCAAAATCAGAATTTTTAATTCAGCACCTACTAAGAACCAAGGCTTTGTGTTAAAGTTATCACTCTGAAGGACATACAATTCAATTAGATGTTAACCTGCTATTGAAGAACTCAATTTATGTGGGGACATAAAATATTTAGAGAAATAACTACAAGATAGAGAGATTGTGGAATATCATATGAGTGCTATGAAAAATATCAAGAATTCAAAGGAGAAGTTTAATTCTGTCTCAGGGAGAATTCAAGGATGAGAAGTCATTTGCATAAGAACTTTGAATTGGATAGGATTTCTGTAGATAATGATTGAAAGTAAGGGAGAAAGGAATGAAAGAAACTTACTTTGATTACATTTCATAATATAAAGCATTAATTAAACTTATTTACTGTTTGTTTTAAAAAAAAAGTAAAGTAGAACATTGAATAGAGTAGATGAAAAAGATCTAGAATCCAGCATATAGACTCAATAAGCCTAAGAACATAAGCTTCTAGAGGAGGAAATCTTTATTCAATAAGAAATTTGGAGAAAAGAGAAAACAGTTTGGAAAAAAAATGGTTGAATTAACATTTTTCTTCACACAGGAAGGAAATAGTTTTTAAGCCAAGTGTGTTGTTTTAAGGCCTTATAAATACTATTACAGCCTCATACTACTTCTGGGAAGAAGATGCTATCATTATCTTCATTTCACAATTGAAGAAACTGTGGCAGACAGAGGATAAATGATTTGTCCAAAGCCACATAGTTAAGAAGAGTCAAATGGATTAACTATCTCAGTATAATAGGTTATGCCATTAAGTAATTAGTGAAGAAAGGAAAGTTAAACTTTTTTATATAGATTATGGAGAATCTATTATGATGTAGGGGCTGGTACACAGTGGATGAAACTGAATTATCTCACCAATTCTAGAATAATCTTTGTAATTGTGTTATATTTGTAACAACTTATAATTATATAAACATTATTATGCTATTTTTGTTGTTGTTCAATCATTTTAATGATGGACGTTTGATGATCCCATTTGGGGTTTCCTTGGGCAAAGATACTTGAATATTCATCATTTCTTCCTCCAGCTCATTTTATAAGTGAGAAGTTGAGGGAAATATGGTTAAGTGACTTGGACAGGGTTACCTAGCTAGTAAGTATCTGAGGCCACATTTGAACTCAGGAAGACTAATCTTCCTGACTTTACACTGGGCACTCCATCTTCTGTGCCATCATGCATATCTCTTAATCCACCAAACCCCTTACTTTATTTATAACCCAAAGACAGTGTTGATAGAACTAGAGAATCTGGAAAAAGGTTCATAATAATAGCACTATTTGTTACTAAAAAAAAAAAGATGGAATTAAGAGAATGTCCATTGATTCTATAATTAAGTTGGAATCAGGAATTGGATTCGTCTCATCTCAAACTTTTGCTAATTATAATATAAATGAATAATAATGGTACTCTTTAAGGTTTACAAAGCACTTTACAAATATTATTTCATTTTATCTTTACTTGGGGAAGTATGTATTATTATTACCCTGATTTTAAGAGGTGAAAAAATTGAGGCAGACAGAAGTTATGTGACTTTCCTAGGGTCACATATTTACTGTCTGAGACCAGATCTGTATTTCGACCTTTTTGATTCCAGGTCCAATGCTCTGCCTGCGGGTCTCTGATCCTAGACAAATCACTTTATCACTTTTTATTTCAAGCATATCATCCATAAAATAAATAATTTCTAACTGATAGCCTTAAAGTTCTATACCATAAACAAATTATGGCATCTAAATATAATAACATTGGTATACTGTAAATATCATAAAATATGAAGAATTGAGAGAACCATGAGATAATATGAATGAACCAATTGGGAAAAAAAACATTAAAGAAAAACAAGTCCAAATGATTCTACTGATATGAAGACAACACAAAAAGAAAAGAGAATTCAGGATAAACACAATAATCATGGCTAGTTCCAGATATCTGATATTAGAGGACACTTTCTTGCTATTTGTTAAGAAAGAGTGAACATGGGACAATTAATAGAGTACTGGTCCTGGAATTATTAGGATCTGAATTCAAATGTGACCTATGATACTTACTAGCTATGTGACCCAGTTTAAGCCATTGAATCTCACTTGACTCTGAAACAAAAGGGAAAAAATGGTGAACCAAAAAATTCAATTTTACATGTGCATTTTGTTCCAATTCCTATATTCAATTCTTTCAAAACTTTAAAAATATACTGGAAGTTTGGCAAATTTTGGAAAGAACAGTTAGGGGAAGGAAAAATATTTTATAATTTTTAAAAAGAATGATGACATGGCCAAAGTAAAAATAGCTTAGGCAGCAAATATTTATTAAAAACTCACTATGTATCAGTACACTCTGCTAAGCAGTAGAGATACAAAGAAAAACAAAAACATTCCCTGCTCCCAAGAAGTGTAAATTCTAATAGAGATCCCATGTAAATAACATCCCTATTTATCTATTCATACATATATAGATGGAAGATAATATTCAATGATATTGGCAAATGATTATTTCATTTTAATTCAATGCTTCAATGAATCTGTGGATAAAATAATGCTGATCATAACTCTCCTATACCTTCTCAACCTATGACATTCTTGTTCTTATCATTTAAATACTCACAAAATATTTGGTTTTAATGTATTCCTTATTTGATTGTAGGCTCCTTGAGGGCAGAGACTGTCTTTTACCTCTTTTTATATCCTTAACACTTACTGCAGTGTTTCACACATAGTGGTCACTTAAGTTAACTTCTATTCATTGATTCATTTATTTACTGATAGGAATAATAATAGGGTTGGAAAGAAATGTGTTCTTGCCCTGATATTTTATTGTGCCCAGATATATTTTATTGATTGAATACAGGAAATTCATCAATGTGGCACCCCTTCAGGATCACAATCATAAGCCCTCTATAACTTTATAGGCAATACTTGAAGGTAGCCATATTTGAAAAATCCATTCCCTTTTAGCCAGCTTGTTGATAATCCCATTCTGATTTAACTGGACTAGTATTTAGACAATGTTGTCTATTACTACCCTATTTGAAATTTTTTCCAGTTTGGTAATCCTTGCCACAATTTTTAATTTCTTGACATATATATTAGATTACAAGAATTTAGGCTCAGTTTCATAGATTCACTGAAGTAGAGCTTCAGTGGAAAATGATGTCTAATATGTAAATGTATATATGTAATATGTAATATTATGTAAATATATAAATAAATATTATATGTAAAATAAAAAAAAATTATCCTACCAGATAGTAATTAGCACCATATGAATCCTGTAGAAAATTCAATTGAAGATTGATTACTTTTTTTTTGCAGAAGAAATAATCTATTTTTTTTGTTCTTAAAAACATTAAATATCTCAGATTTGAACTTTTGTAAAAATTGAAGGGAGACAATAGTAATGAGTAAAGGAAATAGAGACAATAACTGGATCTCCCACAGAGTTTCACTTAATTAAATATGTTAATAGTGAGCAAAATTAAAAGCCTTAGAAAAATGGAAAGTAAAAAGATTTGTGTAAAAATCTTAGGTTCTGAACTGTAAGGGTAGAGGTGAAATGTAATTTGTGTCAGAGATGTGCACAGCTAAGACTGAGGTTGCTCCTTTCCAGATTAAATCACATCACTATTTGATCTATAAAATTGGAAGAAATTATGGTGGTAAATGAGGTTTATTCAAGCAGAATATGAGAAAAGCAATGAGACTCTTGAGAGGTGTAAGGGCAGAGGAAATTCTCAAGGGCTGAGATATGAAATAAAGACATATGATTGATAGAAGAGAGTACAAAATTAAATCATTAACTAAAATATGGTTGTGACATAGATGTTCAAAATGTCATCTATTGATCCATTTTTATGGTAACTATCACTATAGGTCTTGGGAACATGGATCAAGATGCTTTTATTACTGTAGAAATCAAGATAGTTATCTACTGTTAGAACTTTTTAGAAGCCATTATAATGGCTTAAAATCTCTCCATTCTGTTACATTTTACCGAGTCTGTAAGATAAGTTTTTGTCACCATTTTTCCTTCTGCTAATGTAGAAAATAAAATCTCATTAGCTTAAACAGAGCCAATATTGATTCAAAAGTCTTTACTGTTATATATGAGTCTTTTCTATTCTACTCCCTTATGTTGCCAAACAATCACTTAACAATAGTAAAAAATACACAGTTGAAAATAAATCTTCCCAGAGACAGAAAAGCATAATCCTAATAAACCTATATTTATTACACCATCAGCCTTCTGGAAAACATTGGATATATTATAATTCAATGAAACAGCAGGACAGCATTTGAGAATCATTATTAATGATATAATTTTATAGAAAGCATATTGTTTAAAAATTCATTATAGTATAATATGCTCTTCTTTCTGATTAGAATTATCTCATAGTTTAATATAATTTAAAAGAAAATGAAGTGGCTAGGAAGATATTTGAGTTTTTACATACATTAGACATATGTGAGGCAATTTTAACATGCTCCTGGGATCAGCACACTAGATTAGAAAGGAATTTTAGAGATTCAGTACAACCTCCTTACTTTACAGATAAGTATTAATAACTATGGTCATACAGGTAGTAAATAATAAGGATTTGAGCTAAGATATTTTTACTACAAATCTTAGATTCTTTCAAGAAAACCACAGTACTTCACTCCTGCATCAATAAAAACTGGGTCTTACCTGCAGATCTTGGTTATCTCCCTATTACATTTTGCATTCATAGAGCTAAGAATTGAAAAATAAAATGGAACAAAAATCATCCTTTCTAGGGCCAACTCTTCTAGGAATTTGTCAGAGTCATTTAGTACTTCTGCTTTTATCCCTCTCACATTATAAATAATAAAAAGTATGAATCAATGTGTTCTATAGTTTGTTTAGACATTAATTTTTTTTTTGCAAATTAAGGCAACTCTGAGATATTACTACACACCTGTCAGATTGGCTAAGATGACAGGAAAAGATAATGATGAATGTTTCAGGGAATGTAGGAAAACTGGGACACTGATACATTGTTGGTGAACTGTGAACGGATCCAACCATTCTGGAGAGCAATTTGGAGCTATGCTCAAAAAGTTATCAAACTGTGCATACCATTTGACCCAGCAGTGTTTCTACTGGGCCTATATCCCAAAGAGATCTTAAAGGAGGGAAAGGGACCCACATGTGCAAAAATGTTTGTGGCAGCCCTTTTTGTAGTGGCTAGAAACTGGAAACTGAATAGATGCCCTTCAATTGGAGAATGGCTGAATAAATTATGGTACATGAATGTTATGGAATATTATTTTTCTATAAGAAATGACCAGCAGGATGATTTCAGAGAGGCCTGGAGAGACTTGCATGAACTGATGCTGAGTGAAATGAGCAGAACCAGGAGATGATTATATATGGCAACAACAAGACTACATGACGATCAATTCTGATGGACATAGCTCTCTTCAACAAGGAAATGTTTCAAACCAGTCCCAATTGTTCAGTGAAGAAGGCCATATACACCCAGAGAGAGGGATGCGAAATGTATACCACAACATAACATTTCATGCTCTCTATTGATGTTTGCTTGCATTATGTTTCCCTTCTCAGATTTTTTTTTTCTTGTAGATTCGATTTTTCTTGCACAGCAAGATAACTAAAAGTATGTATACACTTATTCAATTTGTCAAGTATTTTAACATAATTAAGATGTAGTAGACTTTCTGCCATCTAGCGGAGGAGTGGGAGCTAGGGGGGAAAACTTTGTAATGGAAACTTTGCAAGGGTCAATGTTGAAACATTACCCATACATATGTTTTGCAAACAAAAAGCTTTAATAAAAAATAAAAAAAATAATAATTGTTTTTTTTGTCTCTTCAGGCAAGAACTATAATTGTTACAAAAAGTCAGAAAAGTTTTTTTTTTTTTCTATATTGTTAGGAGAACAACCTGTCAGTGGCTGCTTGGTGTTATGGGAGCCACCTGCTAGTCATTGCTGGGGATCTAATTCTGACCAGCAGAAGAGATCCCTTCATGTGAGAGGATGATAAAGCTACAAGGAGTCTGAGAGGCAGTTGCATTCCCTGACTTCTCTCTTCTTCCCTCTTGCCTCTGATTTATTTAATTTCCAATTCACAAGCAACATCTGCCTCAGTAAATATTGCTTTGCAATTCTTTCAATTGTGTTAAAATTTACAGCTGTGGAGGCTTTCTGGAGAACTGACCTACTCTTTCACATTCAGTCATAGTCCTTAACACTATATGACTGTTTATTCACTTTACCTTCCAAAAGTCAGGTGGATATTCATAGGAAAAACTAATAATGGATTGCCTAGTAAAAGAGAGATCAATGTATATTATTTTTTCTCATTGTCTTTATTATAAATTCTAACTTTTCTTTAAGTGGTCCCAATTCATATAAACATTAAGACAAAAATAACTTGAAAAAGAAACAAAATATAAATTATTATCCTTTTTGGTTCAGACCTGTGATTTCATCAGCACAGGAAAGCCCAGGAAGGGAAATTTCATCACATCTATACTTTCTCTAGAGGCAATTGTGTGTCTCAATGAATAGAGCTCTGAAGCTGGAATCAGGAAGACCTGAATTCAAATGCATCCTCAGACACTTAATAACAGTGTGATACTGGGCAAGTCACTTAACTTTTGTTTGCTTTAAATTTACTGAAGAAGGAAATTGCAAACTACTCCAGTATCTTATCCATGGACAGTATTGAAATGCTACAGTCCATGGGGCCACAGAATCGGACATGATATACTGAATAGCTGAACAACGTTTCATATAAATTCTGGAGAAAGAGAGATTAAGACTTGTTTATAGTCATGTAACTAGAAAGGCACCAGACTTGGAAGCTGAAATCAGGTTGCACAAATGCAAGGTCAGCTCTCTATTCTCCCTCCTAAGCTACTTCTCAAAAAAAAATTTAAATTAAATATTAAAAATCCTTTTAAATCATTTTGGAAAGAGCAGATTTTTTTTCCCCAAGACTCCATCAAATTATCATAGTAATTTTATTCTCATTGTAATTTGGGTTATTCTGTTCACTGTATGGCATGGCAAATCTCTACCAATATAGAATATAACTGATTTCTCCATCTCTGTTTTTCTGACTCTATCTCTGTCTCTCTATGTCTTTCTCTTTCACTGACTCTCTGTTTTTTCTCCGCCTCTTTTCTATTTTTTTTGTTCTAATTCACTCTCTCAAAATGATTATATGAGAATAATCATGCATATTTTGACTTAGTTGATTACAACTGAAATAGCTAATTATTGCTTGAGAGAAGTCATTTGACTTAAAAATTTTGGGAAGTAGAATTTTGTGTAAACTATTTTTGACAAACACCCCAAACCTATCACGTAATATTTGTTTTGAATTAATATATAAAATTATATAATGAACATTTATTTTTTTCTTGCTCATGACCTCATCTGTCCAGAAAAACAAAACAAAATAAAAAAAAGCATAAATTGTAATCAATATGAATAGCCAAGTGTAACATTCCCTCACTGAGCATATCCAAAAATAGATGTTTCTTTCTATATTTTGAGTATATCACCACTCTCTCAGAAAATGGCACTTTTTAAGCTCTAAGCAGGGGTCCCATGGCCAGGTACCAGTCTTTGGCAAGTGACTTGATAACTGTCACTTGAACTCCAAATTATGAACACTTTTGATTCTGTTATAGTGCTTTGTTCTTAACTAATTTTAGCCAGGTTTTGTTTATGTAATTACCAACTTCATTTTTTTTGGGGGGGTGGTAGAATTTATAAGAAAATAAAAAGTGTTGCTCTCCTAACCTATATGCCAACCTGAAAGGTCTAAGTTGATGCCCCATTGGCTCAGTTTTACCTTTTGTAAAAATTGATGAGTTGGCTGAGATACTGATGTCATTTGTAATTCTGCCATGATATGGCACTAAGTCCTTCCATATCTTTAGACTTCCTTTTCTCCTACTTTAAAATGGAACAACTAATTTAGCCAATTTTTAACATATTCTTGAAATTTCATATTCTATGACCCAAAGTCTTTCTCCCTCTCTAGACTTCATTTTCTCCATCAATTAAAGAGGAGATGAGGAAAATTAACTGGCTTCTAAATCCTAGTTCTAAAACAAAAAATACATGATATCTCTGAGTCAAAACTAGGTCCCATCCAGAGGCTCTTGTCATTTGTCCTTCATTCTTGAAGAGGACCATGACATCAGGGAGATCATGGAAATGGCATGCAAGTGAATTGGATTTAAGTGAGGGAGGGCTGGGAAAGGTCACCTACCTTACTTTCCCCTCCAGAACCATCTGTGTTCAGTGGTCAGATATAGATCAGGATCCAGGTGTAGATCAGATACTGTGACCTTGAGCAACTCCCCTCTCATCTTTGTATTTCAGTTTCTCCTATATGATCAGGAATTTCAGTAGATGATTTTTAAGGCCTTTTTCTTCACTAAGAGTCTAAGATATTAAATCCCTTTATATTCTAAGTACTTGTTTCTTCAATTATAAAAGAATGGATGGCAGAATTGGATGGTCTCTACAATCTCTTTCATCTGATTTGAGTTATATTATCTTTTAAAATAAAATAAAGTACGTATTTTAAGCATTTTACCTTATTGGTCCACTAGCATCATAGTAACTGTTTTGTTGAAAATGTTCATATCTTTCAATTTTTTTGGTCCTTAAAATATTACTATTATATAATTTATTCTCTTAGTGCTCTTAGGTCTTATCATAGTTCTCTTAGTCCTCCAGGTCTCTCCAAAACCACCTCTTTTATCATTTTAATTGAAGGTTTTTATTTCATTTCATTCATATACCATAATTTGTTCAGTTAATCAACGATGATTGATACCTTCTTAGTTTCCAGTTCTATGCTACAGCAAAAAATGCTTTATAAATACTTTTGTACACATAGATCCCTTGCCTTCTCTGGATTAAGGCCAACTAGTGATGTCACTGGATCAAAGGGCATGAAATTTGTTAACTTCTTCTTCATAGTTCTGAATTACTTTTTTAGAATAGCTGTAACACAAGGTATACAGTGTTTAAGCCAGAATTAGAGTTGAAAAGTATGTAAGTGTAGTGGACTTCCTGCCATCTAGGGGAGGGGAGGAGAGTAGGGGGGAAAATTTGTAACAGAAAGCTTTGTAAGGGTCAATGTTGAAGAACTACCTATACATATGTTTTGCAAATAAAAAGCTTTAATAAAAAAAGAAAAGTATGTAAGAAAAATGAGTAGTAGTATTTGTAAGCTTTCAACAACTAATGTAATAAGCCTTTTCTAGATGCTGAATAGTATTTGATGCTGAATCTATTTATTGAATTTTTCAATATTAGAATTTCAAAATACAGTGAACGAAATTCGCATGGAATTTTCTTTCTTTCTTTCCTTTTTTTTCTTTGCTGAGGCAATTGGGATTAAGTGGCCTGCCCAGTGTCATACAGCTAGGAAGTGTTACATGACTGAGGCCAGATTTGAACTTAGGTCTTCCTGACTGCAGGGATGGTGCTCTATTCACTGTGCCATCTAGCTGCCCCTAGCCGTGGAGTTTTCATTCTAATTCTACTTTTAAAACTATTCTTTTATATATTCAAATACTCAAATTGACCTCCTAGGATACAGATCAAAATCCATGTAGGCCTACTATTCCCATATGGCTATTCTCCATGTCCAGACACAAATTTGCCATAGGGAACTAGTCCATTAAACATATTTGTGATTATTCTTGTTTTCCCTTGGTTATTACAAAAATACTGGTGGATCACATATGCTATCCATCATTTATTCCTTGACCATTTTTTAAAGCATTCCATCTTTCCCCCCCACTATTTCCTTTTCCTATGATTCCAAATTTTTTTTTTTTTTTACAGCCTTTGACTTTTGGGTAATATTCCTTTTTAATTGCTTGGACATTATGACATTCTGTTATCTGCTGCCATGTATGAAAACTTATATAATTTATTTTTAAAAATCTGAATCTTTATTTCTTTAAGAAATTTGATGCTATTAAAGGGAGTTTACAGTTTCATATAATGAGCCCACCATGCGTCCTTTTGAATTTTTGTCCATTTGTCTAAGATGATGACAGAATAAACAAATAACTGTCCTCAGAGTTAGAAAGATTTGTCTATCCATCTATCATCTATCTATCTATCTATCTATCTATCTATCTATCTATCTATCTATC
>JAJPUD010003589.1:93637-142598 GCA_023553655.1 Myrmecobius fasciatus
ATCTATCTATCTATCTATCTATCTATCTATCTATCTATCTATCTATCTATCTATCTATCATCTGTCTGTCTGTATGTCACAATTATCTATGTATCACCTCTCTCTGTCTGTCTCTCTGGTTCTCTTTCTCTGTTCACCCCCATCTCTTAATAATTAATATACTTCCTGAATCTTTCATTCAGTAGTGATTCAGTTAAGATGAGACAGCCATATGGCACAATTAATAGAATTCTGGACTCAGAGTCAGAAAGACATAATTTCAATACTAACTATATGATTCTGGGCAAGGCATATCACCTTTCTTTGCCTTAGTTTCCTCATCTCTAAAAAGGGGAAATTTATAATATCTATTTCCCTGGGTTGCTGAAAGGATCAAATGAGATGATATTTGTATGGTGATTTGTAAACTTTCAAGGGCATTATGAATTATTAAAATGAGATAGAGTATAGATTTTACTTGTAAAGCCCACCTCTTCCTTATTGATATTCCAGCTGACTCTTCCTGATACTTAGATAGATTATTAGCATAAATATTTTTTCTGGATGGGAAAATCAGCAGAGAGATTAATAGCTTTACTATTATCTTGGTCATACTTTTTTGATTTTACTAAAGTTACTTTTTGTGTACCAATTCTCTTCTTCACATGGTGTGGTTGGTCTATTTGGCTGCTGCAAATACTGTGAAAACTTATCCCTTTACAACCTCCCAATCATCTCATTTCTAGTGTTTTTCATATACATTTGATCTTATCTACCCTTTTTTTTTAATGCTTAATCCTTTTTCTTCATGTCTCTTTCTACCTCTTCTAATAACACATCTCGGATTTTATTATGTGTATCCTATTCATGGTGATGAAAAATATTAAAACAAATTAAGTAGGGTTTTCTACCATTTTTCCTCCATTTATTCCTTTTTATCTATAAGTGCCCTTGATATGACTTTAGTTGAGTCTCTCACTTTGAACTGATTTTATCCTTCACTGATTCTCTCTGATGATGAGGTGATATTTATAATTATATTCCTTCAGGCTACTTCAAGAGATTTTATAAATCAATTTGAATTTTAAACTGCTATTGCCATTAGCTACCTTATATTTCCACTTGGAAAGTAAAATTTTATTGAATAAAGTATTTTTATGCTTGTTTACTTATTATTGAAATTATTTTACACCAATTAAACTTCCACATGAATTATAATCTTTTTCTAGTTGTTTATCTTGATATCATATTTTTTACCACTAGTAACTTTATTAGATAAATAAGAATGAAATTATTTTGATTGTATTTAAAATAATTTTTCCTCCTTTATTCTTGTAATTATGATTTTTTTTTCTTTAGTCATCAATCTGGCTTTATGTAGATAAATAATTGAGGAATAATTTTTAAATTAGTAATGGAACATTTTAAAATTAAGATATAATTAATTTATTAAAATAAAATCAATTTAATTTTTGTGATGTCATTTAGGATGTTCCTTGTGTTTAACTGTTACTTCCTTTGTCAAAGAAAATTTTTGTGTTAGATACCTATAAAGCTTCTTTCTAATTTTTACCCCACTGGTTCATCATTCCTCATCCCCAAAATATATTTTCCATGGTATTTTTTATTATCCTCATTTTTTAAAACTCCAATAAGAACTGCTTTATGGGAGCAAACATCTTACTTTCCAGTGTTTGGAAAATGTCTTGTTAAAAGCATGAATATTGTAAATTCATAAGTATAGTTATTTTTAATGCATGTTAAGTTCCATCTGCCTTAGGGATAAGAAAACAAAAAAACTATATTCAGAAACACACTTTCTGTTTTTGTTGTTGTTGTTCTAGTTTGCCTTTTAAAAAATATATTTTCTCAAACACATTTGTAGTCATTTTGGCAAGCTGTCAATTCTGACAAATGCCATTTTCTCATGACTAATTTTGTTCTTTCTGTCTCTCAACATTTTTTGATTACCTTTATGCAAAGTATTGTTGTAAATGCTGGGAGGTGGGGGTGAATAAAGTATAAGTAGGAAGCATGCAGTCATAGAAAACAGATTGTAACATCTAGAAAAGAAGCTTACAGTCTCTAGGAAAATTTGACCTTCACTCTTCAGATTTCTTATATAGAATTTTAGCTATGCTGAAAGACTTTAAAAGTTAGAATACAGCTCCTATTGTGTTTTCTCAGAAATGGATTTTAGGATAGTTGATATGAGTAGGGGAAAAAAATCAGTGGAAAAGAGAAGGTTGACATCTTGAAATCTTATAAGTTGTGAACAGAATATTAAATAATTTCATATTTAGCACAATATCTTCACCGAGGAGGGAGAACAGATGCAAAATTGTGGTTAAATGAGTGCCACAATGATTTTTATAGATTTGTCTATATTTTAGATAAACAATGCATATTTGCATTAATGATTTAATGTTTTTCCCCTTATTTAGAGAGTCGGGGTTTTCTAAAGAAATCTAGCAGCCATATTTCTCATTTCTAGCTATGATGGTTGGAGATTCTGTGCTTCCTCCTTTTTATTCTTTGGTTTTATCATCTGTTAAGAATAAAACCTTCCCACTAGGTATTATCACCACCTTGACTAGCTGTTCTCATATCCTTCCAAACTAGCACCAATAAGCTACCAGTGTAAGTTTAAGTTTCTTCTTGGCTTAATTCACTCTTTACAAAAGAAAGAAGATAAAATGACCTAAATTTCCATAACTCATACGAATTGTGAAGTCATTTTGTTTCTACTTCTATCTTAAACTTGGACCTTTTTTTTTTTTTTTGTCTTTTGTTTTCTCATACTTAAGCCCTAATCCTTAAAGTGGAGTCCTGTTTCAAAAGAGAGTCCTCATGTTGGGTCCTTGTTAATTTCTCTTCAACCCTTCTGACACTAAAAACCTACCTGGACCTTTGCCTGGAAATATACCATTTTAATGATGTAGCTTTATTAGAGCATCATAATCAAAAAGTTTTTGGTGTTCTAAGAGAATTCCATGGCCATCAACTTTAATTCACACTGGAAAAAAAAATCCTCTTTCTAAAATATTGAAATATGTCTACATATAGGACAGCAACCCTTCCCCAAATTAAAATGAAATAAACTCAAGGTAGGAGACAAAAAGGAATTTATTAAGATCTCACAAGAGAGGGAAACTCCCTATTGCCATGATATTAACAGAGAGTGAATCCAATGTATGCACAGTAGAAAGTAGATTATATAGTCCTAGTGTAGAATTCCCCCACCTCCCTTCTGACCTTTTCTCACATTGACTAGGAGTCCAGGCTCACAACCTAAATGCAGAAATCTATCCCAGAGACAAAGAACAAGGAAGTTAATAATACTAGCTAATGGCACCCTCTTTACCATATTAGGAACTTAATGCTGATGTGGCAAAAAAGGAAAGGAGGAAGTGAAATCTGTGGCTTCTGATTATAGCACAATTTGTTATTGCAAAGCTTCAGGTTATAACTAGGGCATAGGTAGGGGCCACATTATTATGAGGGTGTGTTCACTCTATTCATCCCATTAATATGGTTGGTAAGTCTTTTCATTGAAGAAGATTCCAATATCCCCTTTCTGATACCCAGTTGGAACTCAACATCAAGTACTCTTTTCTTTTGCCCATTATACTCCCCTGTCATTCCAATCTCTTGTACAGATTTCTTCCTAATGCTAAGTGAGGAGAATCATCTTAGATTGCCTTCTCTCATTCTTGCCCTGTCCAGTGGTAGTTAGCTTTGTCTCAGATGAGCCATTGATCAGTCCACCTTTTTTCCTTTTACCAAGCTCCAATATAGAAAACAGAGAATATGATGTGAATTAAATAGGTGGTTTCACCCTCTTTCAGAAATATTGTGTATTAATTCAGACATGGTAAATTTTCCATTTACTGACAGATATGGAATTAATAACTAAAAGTAACAAGATACTAATTGTAATGTATGACCTAAATAAAAATCATAGACACTTGTGGATACACTTTGATTTGGACAATAGTGTTATTTTAAGAACATAGTTTATTTAAATTATTATTCAAATATGTAATTCAGATTTATTAGAGAAAAGGATATATGCTATTTTAAATTATATTTTACCTTTTTAGAATAAATGAGAAAAATTTAACGAATTGTTCCATGATGTCTGAAAAATTGATTTTTTTGGAAGAGAAGTAGGTTTTCTGCACAAATTAACAATATACTTAATTATTTTATACTGTCCTGGCAAAGGAATAATTGATAGAACTTTACCATAATGACATTTAACAGTTTCTAAAAATATAGTACTCAGATTTCAGTAGCCCTTTCATTCTGTTCCCATTAAAAATCTATGAGAATAATATGCTACTATAGCATTTTGAACCTGAAAATAAAAACTCTAGTACTAGAGATGAAAGTAAAATCATGAAGTATAAAGTTTCCCTGTATAATCTCTTGGAAATTGTAAAGTGAGTATCAATATACCAACACTTGACTCAAATTTTATCTATTATTGGATATTATCTTCTTCCAGAGAAGAAAAGGGTAGGATTATGGGAATTTTAAAATATAGAGTATCAGAAGAATATTGAAGTTTCTAATTTCCATTTATATATATATATATATATATATATATGATATGTGTTTGTTATAATACAGCCATTACATATACATATATAGAAAAAATTTACAAATATGATGTGTAGAATTATATGTTTATAAGTAAACATAATACATATGGTAGCTAGGTGGCATAGTGGATGGAGTGCAAAGCTTGAAGTCAAGAATATCTGAGTTCAAATTTGCCTTCAGATATTTAGTAGCTGTGTGACCTTTGAAAAGTCAGTTAACTCTATTTGCTTCAGTTTCCTCAGCTGTGCAATGATATGAGAACGAAATGGCAAATTATTCCAGTATCTTTGCTAATAAACCCCCCAAAATAGGGTTCTCACAGAGAGAAACACAACTCAAATGACTAAATAACTCTCTCTCTCTCACTTTCTCTTTCTTTCTGAATGCATACATATATGTGTATGAGAGAACTCTCAGTTTGAACAATCCCTCCACCAATACAGATTGGCAACTGATCTGGAACTTGTAGTCAGAGTGTTGCCTGGAATATTGTGAAGTTACATGATTTTAGACTAACACAACTATTATGGGTCAGAAGCTAAACTTAAACTTAAACTTGAAGCTGTTCCTGATGTTTATTGGTTATATTTTGGTGAGGGAATATAGAGATAGAAATGTATTCCAGGGAGAGGAAAAATAAGGTTCTTTTGAAAACGAACACTATTAATCCCTACTCTAACATTGAATATCAATAAGCATTAGCCTGTTGAAAAAGCTATTTTTATGGATGGTATTGTTTTTATATCACATTTATTTGCCACTGTATCCTTCCTCTCCTACCTAAAAGCCATCTCAAATAACAAAAGCTTAAAAATAAACAAAAATTTTAAAAGGGCAGGTCAGTAAAAAAAGTTGTCAGATGGTATATGCAAATATTCCATATTCATAGTCTCCTATTTTTGCAAAATCATAAATCTTTTATCAGTTTTAACAAGCTTTTATTAAGCAATTACTGTATGTCAGACATTGTACTGAATAAGCACTGAAGAAAAAAGGAGAAAAATGGTCCTTGCTTAAAGGATCTTACATTCTAATGAGGACTATGAGTACAGGAATAAGTATGGATAAGATATATCAAGAGTTGGTAGAAGAGAACCCTAAATGAGAATGAACTAGAAGTTGAAAGAACCAAGAATTGACTCTTGCAGGAAACCAGATTTCAAATGAGTCTTGATTAATCTGGGATTCTAAAAAATGTTGTTGAGGAAGGAGAACATTCCAGGTATGGAGCTCAAATAAAGATATGTGATCTAGTTTGTCATTATTAAAAAGCAACAAGTGAGCCAACTTAGCTAGCAAATATAAACTTGAGTGATGAACTCCAAAGACCTTCATTCAGGGGTCCCTAATTCATAGGGCCTTTGTGAAGTAACATGTATCTTGTGACACTCTTGCAACACCCCAGTGTACAAGGAAATATCCTCATAAGGAGGCTGTTTTTGTGCACCCTGATCCCTCATCTGCTATTTCTTTAACTTCACAACATACTTCACTCTTGAAAGTAGACATAGACCCACATCTTTATTCCCTATCCAGACCAACTGCCTGTCTTACAAAAAATACCCCTTATAAGCTTTTCTACTCCTCGTCTATTTTGCTAGACCTGAGTTAAACCTTCCTCTGAGTCTAGCCTGCTTTTTTTTTGCATTAATAAAGTCTGATGACTATGAATTTTTTCAAGCCATCTCTGAATCATTTGGAGGACACATCAACTAATAATATGTATCAAGATTGGAAATATAGAATGGGTTCAAACATAAAACATTGCATTTATTTTAAATGTAGGAAAGAACCATGAATATAGGGATGAGGTGGGGATAGGGTAGAAGAGATGATATGGTCAGATTTCAGCTAAGGATAGTACTTCCTCAGCTATGTGAACTATATATGCCTGGAGAATGTCTTAAAGTAGGAAGACAAAATAGGTGGCTATATAGTAAAAAAAAAAAAAAAAGTGAAACAAATTTAAACTAAACTTGTCCTAGTTGAGAGAAAGGTATATGCATGAAACCTGTGGAGAAAAAGATGCAAGATCTTTCAAGTGATTGAATATTTACTTGCCTTTACATCAGGCATCCAAAAAGAATGTGCTGACAATTAAAAATGCAGCTTCTTGCTTATAATAGCTATAGTACCAAAGAATATTTAAAAATGCCACTTGAAATCCTGCCATATTCTGTGTACATTCTCTATAGATTTAATGGAAAGAATGGGTTAAGAATATTGAGATAGTCCTCACAAATGACATCATAGATCCTTTGAAGTAAACTAGCAATTTTCATTTTTTATTTCATGGGTATGTATTTTTGAAATTATCATGGATGTTAACAGGCAAGGGCAAATATACTTTAATATAATATTTATTTTGCTTAAAAATCTTCACAAATAATTCCCTTTTGAGGCAGCTAGGTAGCACAGTGGATAGATTATTAGATTCAGGAGAACCAGAGTTCAAATTCAATCTCAGACCCTTATTAGCTGTATGACCCTGGACAAGTCCCTTAATTTTGATTGTTTAAAAAAAAAGTCCAAACAAAAATAATAACCCTATTGCCTTCTAATTTCCCTTCCATGCTATTCTACAACCTACTATAGAAGCCTCTTTGTTCCTTAAATAGCACACTATCTCTCCATTTCCAATCTGGCTGCCATGATGCCTAAAATTCCCTCCCTCTTTACCCCCATTTCTCTGTTTCTATGGCTTCTTTCCTGCTTAAGCTCATATTACCTTCTTCAGAAGGACCATTCCCAGTTTCTGGAGCTGCTACTGCTTTTCTTATTATCTTTACATATTTATTCCATCTACTTTGAATATATTTTGTATGTACCTAATTATTTTAAATGTCTCACACAAAAGAATGTCAACTCTTTGAGGACAAATATTGTTTTTTTTTTTTTTAATTTGCCTCTATTCATATTCGTATTCCTTATCCCAGTTCAGGCAGCTGGCACTACACAGAAAAAACTCTGGACTTTGAGGAAGATCCAAAAACAAATCCATGTTTAGATACTTAGTAATTGTGTGATCCTGCACAAAGTACTTAACCTGTTTCTTTAATTTTAAAATGAGGATAATAACATTTACCTTTCAGAGTTGTGAGTATCAAGTAAATTAATTTTAAGAGGTACTTTGCACAATACCTGGCACATAATAAGCATTATATAAATGTTTATTCCCTTCTCCTCTTCCCTCAATGTCTTATACACAGTAATTATTTATTAGATGCTTGATTGAGACTATATGTGTTCAATATTTTTTTAAAAATCATCATGTAAGAAAAAAATGACATATGGATATTCAAATTTAGATGTGTTTCTTGTATACAACATATTGTTGGATTCTGTTTTTTAATTCAGTCTGCTATCTGCTTCTGCTTTAAGGGAGAGTTCATTCCATTCACATTCACAGTTAAAATAACTAATTCTGTATTTCCTGCCATCTTATTTACCCTAGTTTATGCTTTTCTCTTTCTTATCCCCTTTCCCTCCTCCCTACTATTTTGCTTTTGAAAACCACTTCCCTCAAACAATCCTTCCCCTTTAGAGCCCCACCCACCCCCTTTTCCCCCCCTTTCCCTCCTGTTTCCTTATAAGTACGTCTATTATTCCCTCTGAGCCAAATCTGATGAGATGGAGATTAACCCAATTCTCATTTCCCTCCCTTTTCTCCCCTCAATCATTATAGGTTTTCTTTGCCTCTACATGTGATGTAATTTCCCTTATTTTACCTCTTTTTCCTCTTCTTCCAGTGTTATCCCTTTTCTACCTCTAATTTCTTTTTCAGTTTATCATATCATAATAATCATAAAATCACAGTAATCATATCATAATCATAATGTAATAATAGATTCATAAAATCAACCCTCATTCTATAAGTATCTTTAACATAAATATAGTTCTCAAGAGTTTTTTTTCCCTTGTTACCTTTTTATGTTTCTCTTGTGTTCTGTGTTTGTAGATCAAATTTTTTGTTCAGTTCTGGTCTTTTCAGTAGAAATAGGTGAAATTCTCCTATATCATTGAATGACCATCTTCTTCCCTGGAAGATAATGCTCATTCTAGCTGGGTAACTTATTCTTGGCTGTAATCCAAGTTCTTTTGCCCTTCGGAATATCTGATTCCAGGCCCTTCGATCCTTCAAAGTAGAAGCTGCTAAGTCCTGAGTGATCCTAATTGTGGCTCCCCGATATTTAAATTGTTTCTTTCTGGCTTCTTGTAATATCTTTTCCTTGGTATGATAGTTCTGGAATTTAGCCACGATATTTCTGAGGGGACTTAATTTTTGGGTTTCTTTCAGGAGGTTATTGGTGGATTGTTTCAAGGAATATTTTGCCTTCTGGGTCTAAAATATCAGGGCAGTTTTCTTTTATGATTTCCTGGAAGATAGTGTCTAGGTTCTTTTTTTCATCATGGCTTTCAGGAAGCCCTATAATCCTTAGATTGTCTCTCCTAGATCTATTTTCCAGGTCAGTTGTTTTTCCTAGGAGATATTTCATGTTTTTCTCTATCTTTTCATTTTTTTGTTTTTGTTCGACTGATTCTTGAAGTCTTGATGAGTCATTCATTTCCAATTATTCGATTCTAATTTTTAATGTCTTATTTTCTTCAGTTACTGTTTTTAGTTCCTTTTGTAATTGACCAATTATATTTTTTTTTGTTCATTGCATTCTTTTTCCATTTTTTCTATTTTATTTTGCAGTGATCTCATTTTGTTTCCCCATGTTTCTTCTAACTCTCTTTTAAGATTTTTTATGCAATCTTCAAAGAAAGCCTTGTGATATGGAGACCAGTTTATGTCTCTCTTTGGGGCTTTTTCTGGAGTTGCTTTACCTTTAGGGGCCTCAGGATTTGAGGTCTGTTCTTCCCTCTCTCCATAAAAGTTGTCTATGGTGAGAGGTCTTTTTGGTTTTTTATTCATTTTTTTTAAAGGTGTGGGGTCTGTTTAAGGCAAGGGTGGGACAGCTGCTTTAATTTGCCCTGGGGCAGTTCTGCTGATTGAGTTATTTCAGGTACTGGGCAGTTCTGCTGACTGAATTATGTCAGGTGCTGGGCAGTTCTGCTTTAGTTCACCCTGGGGCAGTTCTGCTGATTGAATTATTTCAGCTACTTGGCAGCTCCTCTGATTGAATTATTTCTGGTGCTGATCAGTCCTGTTGATTGATTGATCACCCTAGGGTGTTGTGTAATGGCAGCTAGGTCTGATGCTCATCAGGGGTTCAATGGTTCACAATCTATCCCCCTCAAAAGGCAGACCCTCCAAACCACCTGCCCACAATCAGGACAGATTGGTCCAAGAGGCTCGTAGAAGACTCCCAGGTGTGTGAAAAGCACAACGCTCCCACTCCTGTTCCGACTCCTGTTCCAGCTCCCTGCTCCAGCTCCCTGCCCCGGTATCCCTGCGCTGCAGTCTGGGTTCAGCAGACCATCCCCTGCCCAATTAAAACAGACCTGTTTTGAGGTTCTTCCAGAGTATCTTCTTCTAGAATCGTGTTGTTCTCCAGATATTGTGGGTTTTTTTTGCTTCAAAATCAGTCTAGAGGCTTCATATGTTGTTGGTTTGAGGGGAAGTTAGAGGAGGTTACAGAGACTCCTGTCTGATCTCCGCCACCATGGCTCCACCCCTGGAAGGAAGTCCCCGGATATTCAAATTTACATTATTATTCCAGAAATCAATTATGAGTTCACTCAAGTCAGCTTTATTATACATATTCTCTGTGCCACATCCTTGATTAAGGACTGTGAATATGAAGAAAGAAAAAACAAAACAAAGAACTAAAGTCTCTATTTTCAAGGAGTTCAAAATCTAATGAGGAGAATGTAAACAATGATATACAAGATACATATAGAATAAATTTCAAGGTGATCTCACAAGCAAGGTTATAATTGAGAACTAGGAAATACTTCTTGCAAAGATTGTTCTTTAGCTGAAATGAAGGAATTCAGGAAAACTAGAAGGCAGAATTGATCAGGGCAAGTAGCCCATAGAGGAGAGATAGGCATAATGTTCAGAGGAGAGAGGAGTGATGTGTTCTCTTTCCTTTTCTATCTACATATTTTCTCCACATTTATCCCATATTATTCCCATTTTCTACATATTTGATTGTAAATACCTCAGCTACTTATGATTCTTACTGATAATAATAGCACTTTTCTAGAGTGAAGATGCACAAAATACTTTAAATTTGTTATCTCTCTTGCTCCTCACAACAGCCCTGGGATTCAGGTGTTATTATTGTCCTTGTTTTACAAATGAGAAAACTGTATTTTGAGAGAGATTTGGTGACTTGCCAAGTACATCACAACTTGTTAGTGGTTGAGACAGAGTTTCAATCTGAGGTCTTCCTGACTTCCTGTTCTGACTCCAAATGCACCATTCTAAATATGACACAACTTAATTTCTTTGAATGATAAGTGAATTCATAGGATTGTCACTTGTTCAGAGAAAGATAATAGCTATTTATGATTGACATGGAAGAAGAAAATAACTTCCTTCTAGCTATTTCTGCTTCTAGTGATCAAGACTTTTCTGATCTAGTTCCTATTATTTATTTATTTGCTTTTTGCTGAGGCAATTGAGGTTAAGTGACTTGCCCAGAGTCACACAGCTAGGGAATGTAAAGTGTCTGAAACCAGATTTGAACTCAGGTTTTCCTGACTTCAGGGCTGATGCTCTATCCACTGTGCCACCTAGCTCCCCCTAGTTCCTATTTTTTAGACACAAGGGCAATTAAATAAGATTTTAGCTGCATTGTTTCATTCCATCTAATAGATGGCTAACTGTAATAGAAGAGAGTGAATGTCTTTTAGTTTTCAACATGGATCACCTACTGTGGTGTCAAATTATTTCACACACCACTCTAAATTCTTATGTTGCTGTTTCTTCCTAACCATTTCCTCCATTTAAAAAAAATGATTATTAATTAAAAAGTGCTTATAAAAGGGCAATAGAAAATGAACCATTCTAATTGCTTTCATGTAAACTGAGTATACTTTGACTAGGTATCTTTTTTTCCAAAAGGGAAATCATCACTCCAGTTCTCAATAAAAATAAGCATGGTAGAAAATAAAGAATGAATTAAAGATATAAACATAAAAAGACAACAATTATTTGAATCCCAGAATAATGTATCTCCCCTTACAGAAAATTATTTAAATATTTTTACCATTCACCAATAATTTCAGTACCTTTTTATTATGCACTAGATAAAGATTAGAAAACGTACTTCCCACTACATTTTATGCCCTAATAATGAGTTGAGACAATTCTACAACTTCTTATTTCTGCTTTGTAGTATTTTTAAACATTAGCTCTCTCTCTCTCCATATATATATATATATATATATATGAATATTCACATATATATATATATATATACATATACGTACATATATACACACATATACATACATATACATAAATGCATATGTATATATATCTGCATTTATGCATTTATGCATATATATACATATATAAACTACAGGGTTTTCCAAGACCTGCCTTGAAAGATGAACTGTTTCTTGTAGATCTGCCTCTCCTGACATTCTGGAGAATTCTTAACTTGTCTGAAGATCATGACATATGTCATTCTTTACATTATGTTTTCCAATGCATGTTAGATGGTAGCAAACTTCTCCTCTGCTCATTGCTGTGAGCTAGCATACAATATCAAAAATTTCATGGACAGAGTTCTGTAGTTTATAACATTTCTACACTCATCTTTGTCTTCATAGGCACAACATCATTGATTAGTGTAATCCTTTTGTGACAAAAATTAATCTACACTATTTTGTATGCATTAGTTTAGATTCCATCCTTGGAATGGAAAAGTTTTTATGAAATTCTTGTTATTGTTCAGTCAAGTCATGTTTGACTCTTCACTTGACTTTCTTGGCAAAGATGCTGGAGTTGTATCATTACCCTCTCAAGTGGATTAAAGCAAATTGAAGTTACATAAGTTGCCTAAGATCATAGGCTAGATTTGAATTTAGGTCTTCCTGACTCCAGGTTCAGTGCTCTACTCACTGAGCCAAACAGCTACCTTAAGAAATACTTCCTCTTTGTCAAAGACAAGGTTAAATCTGAGGAATACATTTTTTCCCAATAAGTGCCTATCTTCAAGCTCCTATTTTAATTTAAAGTGAAAATGAAACACAAAGAGAGCTCAGCTTTAAGGCCAGAAGATCTGAGAGCACACCAGGTAGATAAATGACAAAGAGCATTAGACTTTGGAGAATAATGACATGGCAGATATTTTCTGACCAATGACTTGCAGGAGGTGAAGAGTAGCAAAGAGATTAGTATGGAACTAGATTTTGAGCTACTTCTCAGGTAGAATTGAAGATGCTAATTTGTATCAATATACAGACTAGTCTAGCAACTACTAGAAATTGGGTGAGATGAGAATAAATTAGAGAAGGGGAAGGATTCTATTCAGTTGCCGTTGTTGGATTCTCAGATACTTTAGTGCCATGGATATTCCTTTTAGTCTCTGGCCATGCCCAATGACATAACCTTGTTTTTTGCATGGTAAAGTTAGTGCCTCTTCAAAAGTGAAAAACAAACAATAATAGCCACTAAGATTAATCACTAATTATCTCATTGACAGCAAAGTTATCTTTGTGTACCCTGCTTTGGGTCAATGTTTATTTCACATCATGTGTTGTTGTTGTTTTTTTTTTTTTTTTTTTTTTTTTTTTTTTTTTTTTTTTTTTTAGTTAACATTTTTTTTAAGTAAATTGGGTTAGATGGTATCTGCAACCATGACAACTTTTCTTGGGACTCTGGAGCATCGCTTATAGATAGAACAACATTAACACCACAGCAAATGAATGAGGAATTCACCAACCATTCTCATCCTCTTCTTCAAGTCAAGAACATGGAATAATTTCTTCAAGGAAATGTAGAATAAAGAAGATTGAATCTTCTTGAATTTATTTGTGGACTTCTCCCTGATTCAATTTTTTATATAGCTTGATTTAGGTCTCATGACCTATTTCTATCTTCTAGTATGTTAGCCTATGTAGTATTTTCTTTATTGTCATATTTTAAATTCAGTAATGTGATTATAAGTTCAAAGATGTTTAAATTTAGAAAGTATTTTAGAGATAATCTCTCATTACTTCTTATTACAGTTGAGAAAATTGAGAAAGAGACTTGTCCAGGCTAACACCAGTTCCTGGCAGAATTGGGACTTAAATTGGTTGAATTCCCAAGCCCATTGTACCATTCTGACTCAAGCTGATCATCTTGAAAAGCTAAGCTCTTTATCTGTATTTTACACTTTCTACATTGAAAAATATAAATTTTATTTTGGAATTGGCATGAGTTTTGTTTCTTCTTATACCCCCTTTTTGAGACAAATTATCCACTCTGAAGATATGTGACTTGTGTAATATTTCTATGTGTAATTTATGTTACATAATAACTTGATTCTCTTAATTCACAAAGGAAGTAATGTACTAACATGATGGAATATTAGCAACCGTTAATGAACATAAATGTTTACTACCTTTAGAAAATTTATTTTTTCAAGTATTTCAATCCATGTTGACTTATTTCCTAGGTCCTTAAGTATTTGACTATGATTTTTTTTCCTTTGCTAATTCCCAGCTCTCTATCACCCACCAAAAAATAGTACTGTAATATTTATTTGAGTTCAGTCACTAACAACTGTGCATAGCTTATTACTATGTAAGTGCATAAATATTTCCTAAATTCATAATGACTGAAAATAATCCTCTTTCCAAATACTGATCCTTTCTATGCTAAGCTGAGTACCTTCTTTAAAAGGAGTCTAAAAATTGTCTACTAAATTACAGTGAATTGTTGTTTAAATGCCTTGGAAAGCAGAAATAAAATGAGAAGAGAAATAGGTGGTAAAAGTTGAAAATATAGTTAAAGATTTTTTTCTGTGCACATATTGGAATTTAGAATTAGAATAGGGATGTTAGTATGACTGAGTGATACATATTAAATGCTCTAAGTCAGGAAAATACTAAGTTTAAATGTAATTCTCCCTGTTTTATTAACTTTATATATTTATATTTTTTTAATCATTTGGGATTTGTTTACTCTGTTTAAGATCTGGCAATGTATAAATTCTATCAACTATATTATTTTAAATGTACTGCTGTGAAGAAAAAAAATCAATAATACCTATTAGATTCTAACTGCTGATCTGTTTTATGCTACTTTTGTCCTATCTTAACATTTTTTATGTTATTCCATTTGCTGTGCCTTCTTTTCTATCCCTAATAGTTTTTCACTTATTTCTGAAGCAGCAGGCAGTATTTATTGTTCCAGTTTTTTGCAAAATAATTTTGATTCCAATTTATTTCTGAATAAGTGATTTCCACACACTATTATATATGCATATGCCTTTGTGTGTGTATATATATATATTTACCTTTATTTGTACAAATATATATTGGTATATATACACATATACATACATGTGCCTCTATGCATATATGTATGCAAATCTTGCTTTAATTCTATTAGACTATAACATTTCATGAAACAATAAAGCTCATCCATTGATTTATGATTGATCACCTTGCATTTTTTTGATCAAATGTGCTGCAGTTGCTTTGCTACAAATATGTAGTTGTTGTTTTCTTTGTGTTCCAGAGACCTTTCTGACATATGAGAGATTTATTATTTTGATGCATAATGGTTTATAGAGATTTTTATGTATCAAACTTTAATAGTAGCTTACAAACCACTATTTTGGGCTTTGGGTGGCAGATAAAAACATGCATTATATCATTTACTGTACAGTGTCTTAAATTCTTTTCATTTGCTTATGCTCTCTCTCTCTCTCTCTCTTTTTTTTTTTGCTCATTCTAATTTATATAACATTACTTTGTGTGATGTCTTTCCCCTTTCTAATTTGTAAGGTTCTATAGGAGAGTAGGTTTTTAGAATTTTTATTCCAAATATCTAGCATAATGACTGGCATAATTGGATTGGATCTGAAATTTAATTGGTTTAAGGGATATCTCATGATGAAATACCTACTGCTGAAACACATGAGAAAGAACTCTTGGATTTAGTATCTTAGAGAGTGACTTATGAGGCTATGTGACTTGCCTCGTCTCAAACAATCATTTTCTGTCATACGCCTGACTTCAATCTAAACATTCTTTTCTGACAATTTTAATCTCTATTTTCTACATTAAATGTGATGCACAATTTAATTAAATTTGTTTAGATTAGCACTTTTTATTATTAATCACAAAGATTCTAAAGAATTAATTATTTTATGCATAGAATTAAGACTTTTTCAATGTTTAATTTTAATTAAATTCGATGTTAGTTTTTTTTTTTATTTCCAGTTTCTGCCTTATCCTTGTAGACTGTATGTGAAATATGTGCATATAGTACACAGTGAAGCAGGAAATGAAAGAACCAGATAAAAATGTAATAGAAATATTTGAAGAAGACAAGAACACATTTAGCTGAGGTGATCAGAGAATGATAACACAAAAAACTTAACATGGCCATTGAGTTAAGCCTGCAAGGAAGATAAGGGTTCCTAAAGGTAATGATGAAGATTGTTTGTATTCCAGGCATGAAGTGAATACATGAAGGTGAGACCAGAAAACATCAATTAATTCAATTTAACTAGAGTCTAGAGAGTAAAGAGTAAAGTAATGTGAAATAAACCTATAAAAATAACTTGAGGGTAGATTGTAGAGGTTCTTAATGAGTAGCCAGTTTAAAAAATTTGATCCTATTTTATCCTAGAGGGTTTTTTGGGACAATATCTGAATTGGGGAGTGATATGATGAGACCTGTGTTATGGGAATATTCTTTCAGTAGCTATTTATAAAGGAGATAGAAGATGGGGGAAAAGGAAGTAAAAAGATCAGTGGAGAAATTATACACTGCTAGATAAAAGGTGAACAGGACTTGAAATAAGGTGGTGGGCATACAAGTGGTGAGAAGAGGAAAGAGTGAGAGTTGTCATGTTGATGGAATGGCTAAACCTTGACCACTAATTGTATATGGGCCTTGGGGAACAATATACACACACAACTATACACATATGTATATGTGTAAACATATGTGTGTGTGTATATATATACACACACACATATATATACATATAGAAACACATGAAGGAATTGGATCTAAGCTATTAAGAGATATTATTACTCTATAATATTAGAAAGTTTGGAATAAAGGATTGTGTGGGATACGAGAGGATGAATTCAGTTTTGAATATGTTAATTTTGAGATGCTTCCAGGTAGACATGCCCAGAAGGCAGTTGTACATGTGTAACTGGAACTCAGATATACGGATATGAAAATTTGGGTGTTATCCACATAAAAGTGACAACTAAATCTATAGAAGATGTTAAAAATCATCTACAAGGGAAGTATAGAAAGAAAAAAAAATTACTTGAATGGATTTGAGGGATACTAAAATTAGAGAATGGGAAATGAGGAATGAGTTAACAAGGGAGATTAAGAATTAGTGGCCAGACAGATGATAAAAGGATCAAGAAAAGCAAAACTACAAAACAAAAATACATTATTTCTAAGAAGGTGTGGGAACATTTGTCAAAAGTTACATACAGTCTAGAACTGAATGTTGAAAGGGGCAAAGTAATAGAGTGGGAATGACAGGATCAAGTAAAAGTTTTTAGGGATGGAGAGACCAAAGCAAGTTTGTAGCCTGCAAATCAAGATCCTATAGAAATAAAATAAAAACTGATAACTGTAACTGTAGAAATGAGGCAAACTTCCAGAGAAGACTGGAGAATATGGAAATCCATAGAAAAACTATGGTGATTAGCCTTGTGATGGTGCTTAGTATAAGATATATTAAAAATGAGCATACACACAGAATGAGGCATTCATGAAGGAATTACTTCTAAAAAGAATCAAAGAGCATGAAGTGTCTTCAGAAGAATGCTAAGGTTTTATAAGCTCCAGAAGGCTGAAGAGAGGAAGACTTATAATTAACAATTTTTTTTTTAAGTTGAGGAAGAATTCTTAAAGAGAAAGTAAAATATGAAGTAAAAGGGACTAGAAATAAATCAATAGGCATCAATAGATTGAGGCTAGGAAAATTTCATAAATTTATATATATATATGTATGTATGTATGTATGTATATGCCAAAGTACTACTACTGATAGTGTTTTTTTTTTTTTTTTTTTTTTTTTTTTTTTTTTTTTATATGCCAAAGTACTACTACTGATAGTTTTTTTTTTTTTTTTTTTGGTTTTGTTTTTCTTTTTTGCATTCCAAGTGTGTGCCTAAAGCAAATATTTTAAAATCTCCATATGATTTAATAGGCAGCAGGAACATATTAATATTTAAATAATATGCATTTAAATACAAAATGATGGAGCTATTTTAATACCTTTTGAATCAATATCAAAACCCCTTAATGAGAAAACTATTATATAAAATTATTCTGTGTTTATAATTGAGAAGCTTAACTAATTCATGTCATTTGACAACACTTTCAGATTGTTTTCTTTAATGCAAAGACTCTCTATAGATTTTTGTTCATTTGTTCATTATAGACCTGTAGCTATAACTACATTTGTTTTGGGAATTGTTTTTGCTTACAATATCCAGTCCAGAGATATTAATTGTTTGTCACAGAAATTATTACTAACTATGATGCTCAAAGAAACATAGCTTGGGATTTATCAAGAGAATTATCAATAATAGCCTCATGCTTCCTCTATACTTCCAAAATGCTTCCTATGCTGATTAAATATCCTATTATATTTTTAGGAGAAGAGGGTGACTTTTTTTAATCTTTGTCCATTGTGCATCACATCATCTGAAATGTTGTTGACTGGAAGATGAATAACTAAACTTGGCTTTTATTTCCATACTCTATGTGTTTCTCTGAATTCTAATGTGAAGTATTTGGGGGTGGTTTATAGTTGAGTGAGAGTAGGAGTAAAAAAAAAGTGATTGTGAGGGGTAATGTTATTCCCTTTATATGTATAAGCACTAATGTGAGGGTTGGCAAGTATAATTGGTCCCAAGAGTAAGTCTTCCAAACATATTTCTACAACTGCAGTATCTTTTTTTTTTTAAGTTTATTTCTATTCATGTCTTTTGGATTACATTTGTTCCCAAATATATCTCTTTTTTTCTGTCCCTCCCAGAAAAAAAGAGAAAAAAACAACACAAATAAATTAATCTATCTTATAGCAATACAATATTCCATACCCAAAATCATTTACTTCTGCAAGGAAAGAAGGAAGTTACATTCTTAACTTTTCTTTCAGGTTAACTTGGTTATTATAATTACAATGTTCAATTATATTTTTTATTATTATTGTCATAGTTGTTATGCTGTTTAACTGGTTATGTTTATGCTATTAAATAGCAGCTCATACATGTATTTCTATGGTTCTTTTAATGCTTCCATTATATTCATTCATCATTTTTTGTTTCTAATCTTTTCCCAACTGATAGATATAAATGTTCCAGCCCTTCACACAGAGATACACACTCACACACACACACACACACACACACACACACACATATGCATTTTTTTTACCATAAAGATCTTATCTATGGATATTTTGCTTTATATGAGAGTTTTATCTTTATTTCTTAGCTCTTTTGGCTATGCCTGACTTTGTGATCTCTAATTAGAAGCTATGGGCCATTTAGTCAATTTATTTGCAGAATTCCAAATTGCTTTCACAAATAGTTTTACTTCTTTATAACTAACAACAATAAACAACTCTGACTAGTTTGTCATAACTCTTCCAACATTAATTATTCTCCTCTTTTGACAACTTTGTCATTTTTTTCTTTGAAACATGAAACCTCAGAATTGCATTTATTTACATTTATCTTATTATTAGTGATTTGGAGTAGATTTTTATATGATTGTTAATATATTTTAATTCTTTAGAAAACTGTTTTTGTCTATTGATAAAATTTATCAAGGAATAACTCTTTGACATATATTTATGTTATTTCTCCATATGTTTTGCATATAAAAAAAACCCTTCAAAGGAATTTGATTCATTTTCCCCCCAGTGGAAACTTTTCTTTTCTGAAGATTTTTAACTTAACAAAATAAAATTATCTATTTTATCTTTTGTGATTTAGGAAATTCCCTCACTTGGTTAAAAAGTTTCCTTTTAACTTTATGTTTAATGAAAGTTAACTGATTTCAGAATTCACTGCCTTCCAACTTTTTAGTGAATGCCATTCACATTATGTTTCCATTTTGTGTAAGAATTTTAAGTGTGTGTGTGTGTGTGTGTGTGTAGGTACAAGATGTAGGTGAAAGCCTAATTTCTATTTAATTCATTTTTAGTTTGTATAATAGTTCTCTTTTAAATAGGAAGTTCTTTTCTAAATATTTACAGTAAGATTGTGTACTAGATTTTTATCTCTAATTATTTCTGATTCTTGCTTATCCAGCCTATAACTATAGTATCTTTAAAGACACTATATAAAGATTTTATATTAGCAACTAATCAAGTATTTTTTAGCCCCACAGGCTTAAAAGATAGCGAAAACGGGTAGAATATCTATGGCTAATAGAGCCAAAGTATTTATAGATCTCTATTATGCCAGAGTTGCCTTTAGGTGAAACACAAAAGCAGGAAAAAGTAGGGTTTCAACTGTTCCTGTTTGTTAATATTTATGACTTAATTTTATTTTATTTTATTGTTATTTGTTGCACAGAGAGAAAGGAAAGAAAATATACAGTTATTTTTTTCTATATCAAAGGGGTTACAAGTACAGTTTCCCTATGATCTGATAAATCTTGTAAGAATGTTTGTCTCTCCCTCAATACCAGAGAAGTATGAATTATTATACAAGACAAAATAGATTGATATCATACAATACTATAAATGTGTTTTATGCATTTCTGAGTTTCTAAACTTTTTTTTGTTTCATGTTTGTCTTTGTGTATTGTCTGTGGCTTCCTCAAAATCCTCCCAAAATTCACATTTAATTTCTTATGTTGATCCAAGTTGCTAATTTAAGCTTTAATACCAGGTGCCCTCAGTCACTTCTCCTTTCTGATTGGAAGGCTACAGGGCTGAGCAATAAATTACTTCCAATGTCTTAGTTTATAAATGTCAGAATCTGGACATTTAACTCACCCCACTATGCTTGTGCAGATCTAACTGGTTTCAACTCCAGGAAACAAGATATCCCCTCTGCTCCCCACTACCACTGCTTTTCAGCCTTCTTATGTGTATTGTCTTCTTCTCCTCCATTAGATTGTAAATGTATTGAGGACAGAGACTTCCTTTATTCTTACTTAGATCCCAGAAACTTAACATAGCCTTTGACATAGCAGGGACTTAAAAAATATTTGCAGAATTCAATAGTATGTTTTCCTTGTCTCCTGAGAGGTCTCGTGGTGAATCTGAAATCCAGCTAAACATTCCTCACAGAGGTGTGAATTGTAATGTATTAACAAATTAAATTTGGCAAATTGTATACATCCTCATTTTTACCTTGAGAGATTACTTCTTGTTCAGTATTCTTGAAAAGTCTTAAAAGACTGGTAATCAGGCAGAACAATTGATAGAGCAAAAATTTTCACTGGTAAACTTTTTTGCTTTTTAGACTTTTTTTTTCTTTGCTTGTTTTCAATAATCCCTAATATGAGAAATTGATCAGAAATAATCCTTTGATTTTTTAATCTTGGAAGAATGTTTTTTTTAAAAGAATGATTATTATAACTTGCATTTATATAGCATTTAAAGGTTTGCAAAGTGCTTTATAAATAATATCTCATTTTATCTTTAGAGCAATCCTGGGAGGAAGTGTTATTGGGATGAAGAAACTGAGACAGACAGATACCAAGTTAATTTCTCAGTACCATACAACTAGCAAGGGTCTGAGTCTGGATTTGAATTTAGGACTACTAATTCATAACCCATTATATATTGTGTAAGCAATAACTTGAGTCTTTTGAAAGATGTTATAATTATGGACAAAATAGCATATATTCATAGGAGACACAGACAGAGAGACAGAAACAGAGAGAGATAGAGATACAGAGAAGGAAAATATAGGAAGATAAAATTTTAGTGTGGTTTTGTTTTATAACTATTTGATACAAGTAAAACTCATAGCTTTCACCTACAAGACAAAAAGAACCAATTATTTTTCTCTAAGATAAATTTAATTTCCACTTAGTTTTGTTTCTGTTAAAGACCAAAACCTCCTTTTTAACTTTAAGTAGATCAGATAATATTCTCAATGTAATTGAGAAGGTACAAAAAAAGACTGGCCAAAAACTTTGTGAAATAAAAGTTTATATTTATATGACATTTCAGGGTTTATAAAGCACTTTTCTCAAAATGACCCTATGAAATTGGCAGTGCAGATATAATTATTCCCATTTTAAAGCTGTGTAATAGAAGGTTCATCTGTTACATATAAATTCACATGAATTTGCCACAAATAAAGATACATTTTAAATGACATTTAAAAACCAGTTCTTTGTGAAAGAACCCTATAAACTCTTCTTACATTCTTGTCATATACAAGGACAAAGTCTTAAATATATGGATAAAACAGAAGTTCTTAAACAAAGAAAAAACCCACATGGAAATATAAATAATAAAATTATTGGAAAAACATACAGCTGGAATCTCTTTCTCAAAATGTCAGAAGGAGAGGAAAGTAGGAAGAGGTCTGGGGAAGTTTGTCCAGGAGCAGACACTATATACATGCATGCATGAATATCCCATGTCTGTAGGACCAAGTTATTGTGGGTAAACACAGAAGGAGACAATGACTACTGAGTTGACAGCAATGTCTAAGGTCTCAGTAAAGATTAGAGATTGGATTTGAACTCAGATCTTTCTGATATTTTGGGTGATCTCCTATAGATACAATAATGAACGAAAAAGTTATTCCAAAAAGCCCAAATATTTAATTGTGAGTTGT
Source organism: Myrmecobius fasciatus (assembly GCA_023553655.1). Classification (NCBI taxonomy): domain Eukaryota; kingdom Metazoa; phylum Chordata; class Mammalia; order Dasyuromorphia; family Myrmecobiidae; genus Myrmecobius; species Myrmecobius fasciatus. The sequence goes on from JAJPUD010003589.1 coordinate 116,144, forward strand.
CACAAAAAAACTTGAATTTGAATCCTACCTCAGAATCTTACTGTGTAACCCTAGGAAGTTATTATCTTCCTCCTTATTTGCTAAATGGAACTAATAATAACAACATATACCTTCCAGCCTTGTTATGTGGATCAAATGAGATGCTCTCTCTACTGTGGTTCATAAACCTTAGAGAACTTTATCAACATTAGCTACTATTACTTAATTTTTCAAACATAAACTTAGGAATTTCCATCTTAGTTATAACACTAAGATTATAGTAGGGCAATCTCATACAAGTTTATTTTTGCTTTTTAATAGATAGCATCTAATACATACCATATAGTTAAGTGTTTTGTTTTCAGTCAGAAGGTAAACTCAAGTTTTCATAGTATGTCATTATTTGGAAATAATGTCTTCCTATAAACTTTATAGAAATAAAATTCAATCCTGAGAGAACTACTTACCATCCATTGAAAAAAATAGCTTATAATTTCCTTGAAACTGAAGTCTATAGAATTATAATTTATGATCATTCACCATTCTTGACTTTTTAATTGTTTGGTCAAGAGAGTTAGATTTATATCTGTGACTTTCATATCCTCATGCTACTGATAAATATTTAATATAAGAACTAGCATTTTGCAAAAGATGAAAAGTAAGAAATTAAAATTCACTCATAAATATCTTGTTCTCTATGCCTTTCCCTTTAGTCCCTTTAGTTATTTCATTAATAAGAAAAATATTAACTAAATGACTGAAAGAATACTAAAGGAAGAACATCCACATGCATTTTCTGAGAATAAACTACTTGTAATTCTGTAATTTCTAGCTTTTATTATTAAATTCTTCATTCTTAAAGCCTCAAATATTCTCATTTATATTTTTCCAACTATTTATAATTTACTCTGACTGTTGTCTAAAATATTTCAATGGATATCATCAAATCAATGTGAATATTCCTCTCACAAATGCAAAATAGAGTCTTTCCACCTTTTTTCTTTTTTTTAATCCCATAAATATTCCACATAGAAACTAACACAGTTCCAGATTTTTTTATAGTTCTTTTGCTACTTCATGAATATCACATTGAGGTTTCATTTTATTTTCCTTTTACCACATTACTAGCCAATTTCATTACAATAATTATAAAATACGTGGGAAAAAACATAATGAGAAAAAAAAACATATCCCTCTTTTTACTAAAAAGAAAACTAAATAAACACTATTGAAAATGTAGTTATGTCCATATAATTCTATAAGGATATTGCCTGAATTCAAAAAGTAATATTTAAACTTTCTTGATCATCTATTTTGTTGTAGATGTTCTATATTTCAGAAATGAAAGCCCAATTTTTAATAAAAACAATTTTATTTTCTGAGTGCATGTGGGTTTTATAGGTAAAAGACTTGAAAAGTAATGTGATTCGATCTTTTCTATAAATGAGGGTTCAGACTAACATGCTTTCATGATTTATGGTAAATGAATCTTTCTCTTCATTTGCTGAGATTTTTATATTTTCTAAAGAAATACTCAAAAGGAACTTATTGCTAAATATCAAATGGGGTTAAGTCAGAGGAAAACAGAGATGTTCTGCTTTTCTTACTTAAGTGATAGATATATATATATCAGATTCCTATAGGGAATGATGGAGAAGTCCAACTTCATCAATTGTTATTAATGTAGATTAAATCTCAAAGCCATTTTTATTAATCAGAGGATTCAAAACGATAACAGAGACTTGAGAAAATTCAGACTTAAATCTATAAACATCGTCCCATCCACTTCAACATTTAGAAACATTTAGATCCAGAAATGAGATTTTTAATACCAAACTAATCCAGTCTTATCTTTCCCAGTAGCAGTGTCTCTTTTTAACTGGATTAAGAACACATTTTACTACTTTTTCTTTTTAACCTTCTTTTGGACATAGCTAATGATCAAATACCTTGTCAACTAATGAGAATAAGGGAAGAAGCAAAGTATTAAGGAGTACTCATACAGGGCAAGCACTCACAAGGTGGTCAAAAAAGCACTACAAGGAAACTCTTAAGGTATCTCTTAAGAACTTTAGAATTGATTGTATGATATGAGAGACACTGGCACAGAACTGCCAAACATGGTGCGTCCTCTTCACAGAAGGTTCTGTGTTTTATGTACAAAGCAGAATTGAATTAGCCCAGAAGAAATATGAGATGCACAGAGTGTGGAGATGTTATCCCAAATGCTCCATGAACTATTTGTGCCTGACCTGTGGCAGAGCACTCCAAGCTCATATTGGTCTGATCAGCTCATATTGGTTAGATACACTATAATTCAACTCTAACAAAGTGATATCACTTTAGTCCTCTTTGAAAACAAAAAAACAACAACCAACCAACCAACCTGATAGTCCACAGACTTACCTTCTTGGCTATCACTGATAGTTAACTCCAAACTCCAATTCAAATTAAGGAGGGAGTAGTACTGGACAGAGAGTATAGACTTTTCAAACCCAAGATTCCTAACCCTATATCTGGATATACCTAGCTGCCCAAATTTCATTGAAATTCTGACTTCTTGTTGAAATTCAATTTTATCAATTTGGAAAAAAATTGCTTCTTCTCTCATCACTATAAACCATGTGTGTAAATATGCATATATATATACATATATACCTATACATACACACTCATATGTATGTTTACACATATAAACATAAATATATATTCGCTACCTGAAAAGACAGATATATAATACATGACTTAATAATTTACTGTCTAATAAGATCCTTGTTAATTGTTATGGAACAATGCCTAAGAAAAACATCTAATTTTAATTAGTAAGTTCTTTCAAGACACATAATTTATAAAATACATATTTACAAAAATAGAATATGCTCCACAAATATAAATATATTTCAATACTTTATGTAGCTCTATCATGATATAGTAATAATTTAAAGTATTACACTCTAAAAGCAATCTTATTTGTTCATATGGATGAATGAGGAAAGAGAAAGTAGTAGCACTTCATGGAAAGAGGGCTCTCAGAATCAGGAAGTACATAGATTCCAGCCTTGCCTCCAACACATACTAACTGTGTTGGCCTTAGCAAGTTATAAAATCTCTTGTACTCTAAGGTACTAATCTCATAGAAATAATTAGTATTTAATTAAATGTCCTAAATGACCTAAAATTTGCAAAGACCTTTACAATATTATCCTTACAACAATCCTTTTATTAACAGTCTTTTACCCTTACAACAATGCTGGTAGATAGATGCTATTATTACCATCCCTATTTTGTAGATGGCTAAACTAAGGGAGGCAATGGTAATATGACTTTTTCAGAGCCACCTAGCTGACAAGTATATGGAGTCACATGAATTCTTCATTTTACAATCATCACTCTATGTACTGCACCACCAAAATGCCATTTTAACTATATCAGGAAAAGTTTATCAGAAACTCCCTATACCAATAAAATCATATACACACATATTTAGATATTCATAAATATTCATATATCCATTATATATTCACATATTATATAAAATTATTTTTATTTTCATGTTTTCCATTTACTTTTTTGTTTATGTGTATGTATATGTATGTATAGGTGTGGGTTTATGGCAAGGGGAGATGGATTTTTTTTGAGATACTTACTAGCTGGTGGAAAAAAAGCATCATTTTTGATGTTGAATATATGAACACTGAAGTAAAGAACAGAGATGAATATGCTCACTAAATGTAAATAAATTACATTCAGATAAATACCTCTTATTAAATTCTCATTTCTGCAAAAAAAAAGAAAACTAGTAGGAATATTCATTTTTTGTGTCTCTCAAGGTATAGTTTTCCTAAAGACAAAATGAGAAACAGTAAATTATTGTGAAGTTTTGTAATAACAAGACACATATTTATGGGAAAAAAGGTAATGTGGACTATCAGGGTCACTGAATTTCAGAACTCAGTTGAACTGATTTTCCTTTTTTTCCTGCTTAAAAGAAAAATGATTCATTAGACTTGATATCAGCATCCTTTCTGTATGCAGTAGAAAGCAATCAGAACTTCTGTCTGCTGTTGTTTTCTTTGCATGAATTTTAAAAGATATCATTATAACCTTAAAGCAAGCATCATATTCCCAATTGGACAAATATGACTTGTTTGACTCAAATGTTTCCTGAACTCACCCTCAAGCTCTAAGACAAAAGTTACAGTGATGACTATATTAGAATTCCCTTCAGGGGGAAGTAGGAAATCACACTTGCTCCTTCAAAGAACAGCTGTGGAGGCAGTTTCATATCTCAGGTAGTCACTCTGAATCTGTCATTTCCCTACCCAGATTTCAAGTATGGTCACTGTTTTGGGAGTTTGAGAATAGATGGAGATTAGGACTAGGTGAGAGGAACCCTCCCAATCATTCTAGGACATTTTTACAGGTGTTGAGATCTGTCATAGTGTGGTAGATAAACATAGCACAAAAGTCTCAGAAATCTATTTATGTCCTGACTATAGAAGGTAAATACCAAATAAATCTAAATGTGTACTTCCTTAAGAGTAAGGAATTAATTTATTTTGCCCAATTTCCATCATATCATTGAATATTTCTGAAATTCATCTATAATTAATTTTGTATGAATGTTTATTTTAACTTTAAAAAAGTTACTTAGGAATGACATTCAGGTATGAAAAGAAATCAATTAATTATATCAGTCCTAATGTTTTGAATGATTCCTTATTGTTAGCATGAAAGCAGGCTATTTTCTGTAAAGCCAACTTTCCTTATTTTCCTTATGGCAAACAATTCAAAAAGATTAAAAAAATAATTTCTTTCATTCATTTATTTGTGTCAATAGAATTTAAGCTCCTTTAAAGCTGATAATGTGCCATTAATAATAACTAAAAAATACTCTATATCTCCAGTACCTAGGATAAGACACTTCAGTGCCTCATAAATGAATACTAAATAAATTCAACAAGAATTGTTCAGTCAAAACTCATTTATGCTAGATTTTACAGAAAGTTCCAAGGCAATTAAACTATAAACTCTGCTTGTATGGTCCTCACAATCTGGCAAAGAAGGATAAAACACATTTATACACACAAACACATGCACATGCATACATACCATTTATGTAATTGCAATGATATTTAACACACAATGCACACACACATATGCTTACATATATGCTTACACACGTTTATATGTGCACACACATATACATGAACACACTCTATTTATGTGAATGAAATAGAGAAATGTGGGCTTCCTCTCATACCCTTATCTTTTTCCTAATCAGCTCTTGAGGCAGAGCTGGCACTGGCAGGCCCTGCTCAGTTTTAGTACCATGTAACGCAGGCTTCCCACTTAATCACTCTAGTAGAACCAGTCACAGTATAATCAATCAAGGCATTGTGTCTCTAGCTCTTCCTCAGCCATACTACCCATTTAAGAATATAAGCATTATTATTTAAACTTCAATAAGAAATGATGAATTTATTTATAAAAATATGGAAAAACTTACATGAAATAATGAAGGAAGAACTGAGCATTGAATATAGTAATAGCAATATTGTTTTAAGTATGACTGAGTGAATAAGTTGTTTTGACTATTATACTTACCCAAGTTTAACCATAAAGGACAAAAGAAGAAAGATGCTATATGCATCCAGGGAAAGAACAGATAAGATAGCAGCACAATGCAGAGCACATAGTAGCCCTTTAGTAAATTCTTCTTAATTAATAGCTTGCTTAAACTGGCTATCTAGGAGCAAACTCTCTACCTCTTATTTTCTCATTCCCAATTTTCCTAGCTCCACCCCACTCAAATTCCATTTTACCTCTTTCCATACCTTTTTATTATGCTCACTGGAATTCCTTTTCCATAATGGATAAACTTTCCTTCATTCTGGACCTTTTTCCCCTCACACACCTTTCCATTTTCTTGTCCTCAATTGAGATTGACTTTTCTCAGATGGTCATCGTCTCAAGCACTGTATGGATTGGTTCCCTGTCCCCACAGAATCTATCCCAAAGCTTTTCTTCCCAAATACTTCACACATCCTTGCTCCTCATAGATTATCACTTTCTCAGTTACAGGCCATGTCTTTTTTATTTTTTAATCTGAGAATCTGTCTGCCTGGTTCTAAATCTCCTTTGTTGGCTCATTTACTTCATTCCCTTGGTTGTAAGTGTTTTCAGGCTTCTCTTCTAGATCATCTCTTCCACCTCTCTCTTGGTGAGCTTATTAGCACCAATTAATTATTTCAATGATTCCAGAATTATTTTAGTGATTCCAAGTTATACTAGATGGAAATTACTGAACAATTCTCTATAAAGAATTGCTGTATTTGAAATTGGGGAATACACCGGAATGATAATGAAATAATAGAATAGAAGTCAGGAATTATGTTCTAATTCTCTCTTGTTGATCCCTTAGTTTGATGGTTCAGCATTTCAAGTGTAAACCAGGGAAAAGAAGGTAATGTTGTTTGTTTTATTTTTGCTGAGGTAATTGGGGTTAAGTGACTTGCCCAGGTTCATACAGCTAGGAAGTGTTAAGTGTCTGAGAACAGATTTGAACTCAGGTCTTCCTGATGTCAGGGCTGGTGTTCTCTCCACTGCACCACCTAGTTGCCCAGAAAAAAGGTAATGCTTTAAGTGGATTAATCTTCTTTTGCCTTTATTTGGTCAGCATCCTAATTCTCTCATTTGAGAAAAAAAGAGTTGTGTCAAATTTTTATCTAGTTTCCTCAGACAAAGTGTTTAGGTCTTTGGTTAAGAGGGTAAATGATTTTGCTCAGGCATTGTTTTATAAATTGATAAGGTTTTCGCCTCTGTGAGAGATCAAGTATTCTTGACTAAAATGTTGTCCCATTATTATTTTCTAATATGTAGTTTAAAGAGGGAAGAGAGTGGGAAAGGCTCAGTATGTTTCCACACTACGCAACTTTGGATTTCATTCAAATATTCTAAAAAATCTCATTATCCTTTCCTCCCTTATCTTTATGAATAAGGTTAAGGCCCATTGTGCATGCAGTAGAAGTTAAAAAGGCATTAAAATGTACTGTTGTCTAGCTCATAGACAGTCCCTAATGGATTTAAATAACAAATGGTTTGAAATCTATTGGGGTCTTTTTTTTAATGTTTGAAATGATAAAAACTTCAGGTTTCACTTTCACAGACATTTATTTATTGTACATATATATATACATCCATACATATGTACATATACATATGCACACACACATATGCATACTTATACAATGTAACATAGATCCAGATGACTCTAGAGGGGCAAGTGATCTTCAACAGTCCTCCCTTCCTTGTATGTCATGGTATCATCGCCCTGATGTCATGATCCTGTTCTAGAACAAAGGACAAACAACACCATGTGTATATGCTTATATATTTATGTATATATATGTATATTTATATATATGTACATACACAGAGAGACTAAGAGATAGAGAAAGGCAGATACAGAGAGAAGATATAGAGACAGAGAAACATAAAGAATGAGAGAATTTTATAAGAAATTGAACTACAACAATTATATTCAACTACATTTATATGAAATTCAATAACAATTATAAATTTAATGTATAATGGTAGAAATGTAATATGTTTTTTAACATCTGAAGACTCATATGGTTTACCTAAAAGATGCATACCCAAGTCATTTTTATAATGAAGCAAATACCAATTCAGTTTCAGAATCAGAAACTGTCACCTCTACTATGTTTATTGACCTAACCAATAATTTTTTTTTTGCTTTTTTGTTGAGGCAATTGGGGTTAAGTGACTTGCCCAGGGTCATACAGCTAGGAAGTATCTGAGACAAGATTTGAACTCGGTCCTCCTGCCTTCAGGGCTGGTGCTCTAACCATTGCACCACCTAGCTGCCCCTAATCAATTTTTCAATATCTTTGACTCAATAAACATTCTTTTAGTTCTTTAGATGACTTATATGATTATCATTCATACTTTAGTTAATTACAAAGTATAGACATACTAGCAAAAGTAACTTGCTAAACATAAATTTTTCTAGATCTAAAATGTATATTTTTTCCCAATACATAAGTAAGAAAAAAGAGAAAACTATTAGGTTTTTTCTCTTTTAAATGCTAATAAAATATATTTGGGAATAGCAAATCGAGGAAATCCCTATTTAAGCTTTTTCATTTCATAGCATAAAGAGTATGCAATTACTATAAAACTCAATTGTTTATATGAAAACAATGTCCCATTATGAATAAGATCAACCATTCATTTTTTATTTATCAACGATTTATTTTACTTAACTACCAAGAAAGGTAGTTAAAGTATAAATGTCTAAGTTAGTTAGGAGCTTTATAACTTAGGCATTTCAGTGCTTTCTTTTAGCTTTGTAAAATATCATTTATATGTTAACTACAGAATTTTTACCTTTCCTTTAAAACCCCCTTGAAAGAATTCATTCTTTTTGAAGTCTTTCCTGACATCTCTTACCCTCACATTTCCTTGATCTTCCTTCCCTTAATTTTTCTTGTACCTCAAAGTCCTTTCTTTGTACTTTAAAAAATTTTCACTTTGTACTAATGATATGTGGGCATTTATTGTGTATCCCTTTCTTCATTACATTGTTAAGTTACATGAAGACAAGAGGCATTGCTTATCTAAACTTTGCATTATCCTCATTGGGCACTTTGCAAATATTTGTTGAATGATAATGTAATTTAAGATAATAAATGGCATATTGATATCAAAGTATTATGAAATACTGAATGATGAGGGTTGAAGGAACTTGGAGAAAGGAAGACAGACTAGAAGTTTATGGGGAAGGAGGAAGGAAAGAGTGGACATAAGGACATTTAATACAATGTTGGCCAAGAAAGTGTCATTTATATTTGAGAGATATTGAGGTAGAATAAATAAGTCTTGGAAATTTATAATATATTGAAGATAAGAAGAGTAAAAAAAAAAAAAAGAACACCTAGGTTTTGAATCTGGATGACAAATTGGGAGCTCTGGATAAAAGGGGATTTTCTTTGTATTCCTATTTTTAAAACACATTCCTATTTTTTAAAGCACATAGAAACTATTTTATAAATGTTTATTGATTGAATGAATAGGTGAATAAATCTAGATTTATGTTCATGCTGGCACACAAAAGGACACCATTCCTTCAATACTTTGAATTTTTGTTCTATCCTTTTAGTCATGTCTGACTTTCCTTAACTTCATTTGGGGTTTTCTTGGCAAAGATACTGAGATAGTTTGTCATTCCTTTTCTAGCTTATTCTAAGGATAAGGAATGTGACTTGTCCAGGATCACAGAGCTAGTAAGTGTCTGAGGCAGATTTAAATGAAAGTCCTTTTAATTCTCTAAGATTGGTGCTCAAAATAATTTATAACTTTTTGTATAATATTCTTGTTTGTAAGGATTTAAGATTGTTTCAGTAAATGAGTGGTTTTGATAGGAAAAATCAATAATGTCATAGTTTTCTTAATAATTTTTCTTGTAAAGATAAATGAAAGAAGATGTGCATTCTCAAGATCAATAAATTTTCCCTTAGGGTTGTACATAGAAATTTTGATTTTTATAATAAATCAAATACCTCTAAACTTACTTAGCATATAAAGCTAAGGAGCAGATAACAAGGCTTAATAAGTTATAGTCCAATTAGTATTTTTTGAGCAACAACCAGCCCTATTTCAAGTACTAACCTAAGTGTTAGGGTTACACAGAAAAAATTAAAAGCAATTATTAAACAAAATAAATTAATATATTAAAACTGACATATATTAAAATTTAAGTGTGTGCTACTTAATATTTATCCAAAAAGAATATATTGGTATAAAACAAAATCCTAACTAAAATAAAGATTAACATGTTCTATGATTTTCTTTCTGAGTAGTTTAATTTCTTCCAATTTACTGTGAGGTTCTTAACTGAAATCACATCTGTATTTATTGAAAAGCCAAACAAAACCATGAAAAGCAAACAAATACCTTCCCATGAGAGATCCAAATTTTACTTTGCTTAGTTAAAAGTTGAGGAAACATATTTTCTTCATATGAGTTTTTTACTCTAAGACTTATTTTGAGACTTTTTTTGATAAACAATTTATAGGATCATAGATAGACTAAGAAGTGAAAGGGACCTTAGAGATAATGTACTCTCTGTTTTTGCAGTGAAAGATAGGAGGTTCTAGTGAGGTTTAGTGATGAAAACAAAATCTTACAGGTTTAAGTAGCAAATCTGGGCTTTTTTTTTTTTATAGATCCTGTTCTTTGGAAATAGTCAATGCCTACTTTTTTATTACTCATCCCCTCATCAAAGACAAGGGAAAATCAAAAAGATGTTCAAACTTTACTTTAAAAAAGTGATTAAACATTAAATAAAAATGAAGAGTTCTAAAAAACTTGGAAAAAAGCACACCTAGAGTTTTGCATTGTATTTAAATATTTGAGTTGCCCTTTTAATCTCATGGTCATACTTTCAGGGAAATACACACTAAACATAAGCACATTATGTACCATGCACATATGTATATGTATGTATACAAAGTATGTATCTAAATGTATATACATGTGTAAATATGTTGAACCTTCATAAACTTCTGAGGGAATATTGTATGTATATGTTTATAACTCTATACAAGCATGCATGCACACTTTAAAGGAAATAAAACAAAGAAGTTTATTTTTATGACCCAATATTTCTATGCCTTCATTGGTACCTTCATGTTTTAACAGTTAGTGGAAATGCAAGTTTATAAAACATGTTAGCCATCACTTGAAAACCAGAAACAATGGAAATATCTATTTTATCTATTAGTTTATCTATTCTACATGGCAAAACAAAATCATTTGAAAGATGATAATCTGCAAGAGACTCCAAAAGACACCTTAACAGCATTTAGTCCAAACACCTCATTTTGCAGAATTAAAAACTAAGATCCACAGAGTTAAAGCTACTTCCCTAAAGTTTATACAAGTAGTAAACATAATAGCAAGATTTGCACCCAGGTTTTCTGACTTAATAGTCTGCTATTTTCAATGAATTAAAATACCTTAATTAAAGCATATCTCTATTCATGTAAGTCAGGAAGGGTTAATATTGTTCACATTTTATAAAATGGTCTTAAATTTTATCAGCACTCTTTTTTCTTTCTCTCTGCCTCCCCTTCTTCCTTCTTCCCTACCTTCTTCTCTCTCCCCCCTTTCTCTTTCTCTCTTTGTCTTTGTCTCTGTCTTTTTCTTTCTGCCTTTCTTTCTCTTTATCTCTGACTGTCTCTCTGTCTGGTCTGGTCTGTCTCTTTCTCTCCTTCTTCATCCTTCCATCTATAATGGGTGAAATAGTGATGATAGAGATAATATCACAAGACAAAAATGAAAGAGCGACAATATGTCTATCTGACATAATGAAAGGACCTATAATATTAATGTAATAATAGTTATGTTGCTATTTATTTATCTTTATATATTTATCTACATTTAATGTCTATTACTATCTAAATAGATAAATACCTCTACCTATTTACTTATTTTGCTTTAGTTTAGTCTTATCCCCACTTGACCCTATTCATGAATTTTTACTTTAATCATAAAGAAAGAAATAAGTCAACTTTTTAATATGTTAAGGAAGCTATAGTAAAGCAAGCATATTATAATGTTCAAAAAGGCTCATTTATATTCATTGTGGTCTCTAGGATATGGAATATAGCAGCCAGTTATGTAAAATTGATGGAGTTTACTTATTATGAATAATACAAGGAAAATTCAATAGTTTTCAATTAAACTTTTATGTGCAAAAATTGTGTATTTGCTGAAATCAACCAATCTTGTATTAATTCAGATTACAGGAACCTTGGTTAATCAGATACTATCTAGTTTTATTTTAACAGAATTTTTATGAAAGTAGAAATAGTTTTTAGAGTTATTAAATGTGGGTTCCAAGCATATTAACATTGGGATGACCAAATCAAGAGATTATATTATCTTTAAAGGAACTGAACTAATTTAAAATCACATGCATTTCTTTAAAGAAAAATACAAAGAAAGAAAATATGTTCATTTCTTAGAAATAACTGCTTCTACGTGAATATCAGGGTTTTTTTTTCCTCCTAGATCAAATAGATGCTTTATTACAAATGTTCTATTAAAATCTACTAATGTTGAACACAAGACATTTTTAATGTCAATGTGTTTTGAAGAACTTTAATCTCTTTGGATGGAACATAACACATGTATATATATGTAATATATATACTCAGATATATGCATACACATATGTACATGTTTATGTTTTATATGTGTATGTATTGTATATTTTTAACATTTTTTTACTTTTTAAAATTTGTTATTGTATTTTTAATTTGGAATTAAAAAAAAACATTTCTCCTGAACATTTTCAAGAAATAATAATAGATGGGGACAGCTAGTGGGTGCAGTAGTTAGAGCACTAGCCCTGAAGTCAGGTGGACCTGAGTTCAAATCTGCCTTCAGACACTTAACATTTCCTAGCTGTTTGACCCTGGGCAAGTCATTTAACCCCAATTGCCTCAGGGAAAAAAAGAATTAATAGTAGATAATAAGGAACATGTATGTATTTATTTTTATTGAGTTTAGCTTTAACCTTTTTACATGGGTGAAAAAAAGTGGCAGTGAAATTTCTCCAAACAGGACTTAGAAGTTACTGCATTATCTAGACACTTCTCAATATAAAGACAAATGAACTTTCAGAATCATCAGGACAAGATGGAGACCATTCTACAAAAGGACTCATGAGGGTCTTTTTTACCTCCTGTTTAACTTACTCCTGAATTAGATTGCCATGGGAAAAAAGTATCTAAAAGGACGTCCTGAAGAGGGGAATTTGTTAGCTTTGGCCTATGCTTTAGCCCCAGGTCACAGATCATGTAGTCAAGAATTTGAGGAAATCAGTACTGTCCAGCAAGCTCAGACATAGTCCTTTTCTGCATAGTAACAAAGGAGGGCACATTGATTATCATCTCAACAAGGTCAGACATAGTCAATACCTTTCCAAGGTTCACTTAAATAGTAGATACCCAGACCAAAAGTCTTTGCTCTGATTGTTAGGGGTTATAGGATTTAGAGCAGAAAATGAATTTAATTATTCTTTCTTCTTTCTTTTAAATGAAGAAACAAATACACAAATCTATAGGTGACTACATATGTGTATACATGCAACACATGTACTTATATACATGCATACAATGCTTACATGTTATGCATGTCCTGCATGAATTTTGTGTGTGTGTGTGTGTGTGTGTACTGTTCCAAAAGTTGTAGGCTAGTTTTAAGGTATTAAAGTTCAAAGTTTTGGTCCAGACCTGTGTTTTCATCATTGTAGAAGATTCTAGCACATGGTAAGCACTCAAACCAAGCTTTTTTATTTTTTCATTTCTTTATTCATTCAAGGCAGATTGACAACTGGTCTTAAAGCTATAGTGCTTAGTACATAGTAGGTGCTTAATATTTATTGACTCACTGAGAGACTGACTTGACTATGGCCATACAGATAGTATGTACTAGAGGTAGGGCTTACATCCGTGTATGTATCCATGACCTAGAGGTCTACTATAACCTGTTGCCTCTCCAACAACCTGCAGTTAAGCACTAATCATAATAATTACCACAAGTTGCTGTAGAATCTCAAGTTGCCTTCTGAATCATTAAGGATAGGTCAAGTAAGACTATAGTTCCCAGTAAATTTTTACATTTTATTTATTTGGCTATTAATAATAATAAATCCAAATGGATTTTTCAAATATTTATTTAAAAAAACATTTTGAATTCCAAACTCAGTTCCTTCCTCTTTTCCTTCCCTCTCTTCGAGAAGGAAATCAGGCTTATTTAAATCATTCATGTGTAGTCATGCAAAACATTTCCACATTAGCCATGATATAAAAGAAAACACAGACCAGAAATAAAAACCAAGAAGAATAATAAAGTTTTAAAAATTATGTTTTGCTTATGATTTTTATTCAGACTCCATCAGTTCATTTTCTGGAATTAAATGGCATTTTTCATCATGCATCCTTTGAAATTCCAAGGATCACTATATTTCTGAGAATAGTTAAGTCATTCACAGTTGATCATCATATAATAATGCTATTAATGCATACAGTATTTTGGTTCTATTTACTTCACTTTGTATCAGTTTATGTAAGCTTTCCTAGATATTTATGAAAGTATCCTTATTTTTTATATCACAAAGGTATTCCATCACAATCATAAATCAGAACTTGTCTAACCATTATTAAATTGATGGGCATCCCTTCAATTTTCAATTGTTTGCCAAAACAAAAAGAGTTACTATAAATATTTTTTTTGTAAAAAAGTATCTTTTCCATTTTCTTTGATCTAACAGTATTATTGCTGGGTCAGAGAATATGTTCAGTTTTAGAACTGCTCTTTAAAATGGTTGAACCATTTCAGTACTCCATCAATAGTATATTAAATCACTATTTTCTACATCTACTCCATCATTTATCATTTTATTTTTCTTTCATATTAGTCAATTTGATAGTTTTGAGGTGGTACCTCAGTTGTTTTATACATTAACTTTTTATCAATAAGACAACAAGATTTATAGCTAAAAGATATGTTAGAACTCTTTTAAGTCAATGTTCTAACTTCAAAATGAAGCAATTCAAGCAAAAAGATGTTCAATAACTTGCTCTAAATCATATACGTAGTAAGTGATAGCTCCAGGATTCAAACCCACACCTTTTGACTCCAAATTAGTTGGGGGGAGGAGAGAGGATTTTGGCTATACTAAACTTTCTTTTCACTTTTTATTTAAAACACAAAAGGAAAAAAAAAATTAAAAAGACATTTTCCCTCCTTTAGTCCAGAAAAATTTACACTCACATGTCTAGAAGGTTTCCAATTTTTCTCTTTTTTATATTAGCGCAAAATTTAAAATTTTGGCATATGATTATTCTCAATGTATTTAAGTATCAGAGGACCCTAACAATTTAAATATGTGTTAATTAGGAGCAGCTAGTTGTTATAGTGGATAGAACACCAGATATGAACTCAGGAGGACCTGAGATCAAATCTGGCCTCAGACACTTAATACTTCCTGGCTGTATGACCCTGGGAAAGTCACTTAACCCCAATTGCCTCAGCAAAAATAATAACAAACAAACAAACAAACAAATTAATGTTAGGTAGACAACAACATTTATTGGTCTTTCCTCCAGAATACAATGATCCTATTTCCATAATTATTCTATGAAGTGGGGCATCTTTCAGATTGTTGGATTTCTAAATAATGTATGGCTGCAGTGAAAATAATCTAAATGTTCTGTTTTCGGGTTAAATACTATTCATTGAACTTTTAAAAGGGGAAGACTTGCTTGTTTTTCATGTGAAACAGGAATAATTGGCTCATTACACAAATGTTATAGTAGAAAAATATCGTCTCCCTTTCTGAAATCATTATGAATTGACTTTACAAAGTACTCTATAAAATTTTCAATAAGAAGTAATTGAAAATCTAATTCTTAATCAATCAAAAAGTTCTGAGTTCATTTTGTAACCAGTAGTGAGTTATACTCTGTGGGACATCCAGAAGATGGAAAAGACAATGTCTGCATTTAAGGAGTTTGTGATTGAACTGGGAAAGTAACACACACACACACACACACACACACACACACACACTCACACACACACACACACACACACACACACACACACACACAATGAGAGACCTTAAGTGGTACTGAAATTGAAAAACATATGTTAGCACAATTCATCTTCCTAATAGAATGGAAATTCATTGTGCATTTTTTGTAAAGCAAAGTTATGGAAAGGAATGTATACAGCTATATTCAGTGAACCATTATCCCTAGTAGCTACAGTAATAATAAAGGATCCTAGTACAAAGAACTCAGAAGAAATTATGTATTTAGACTGGTTCTTAAGTGTATTTGGTTAGCACTAATTCCTGTGCTATCATAAAAGTTGCAGAGAATTTTAAAATTCTTAGTGATAGTTAATTGAAAGTAGATCCCCCCCAAAAAAAGCATTGAGAAAAGGATATAATAAAGGAAATTCTAAATGAGATAGGAAGACAGGTTTAATATTTTGAAAATGACATTGAAAGAGAATAGAGAAAAGAAAATGGAGATAATAATTCAGGATCGAGAAGCCCAAACTATAGACCAACATAACATCAAAGATGAATTCATTTGAGAGATAGAAAAAAATTAACATTTCTGACTCAATGCAAAGGATGATGCTTATGTGAAACAGAATGTAATGTACATGCATTTTAGATATTGAATATATTATTTTTACATTTGTTGAAAATCAAACAGCATTCCTAATTGTATAAAGAAGAGGGAAGCAAATAATGCTGCAAAATTTTCTACTGGATTTAATTCATCCTTTGCAATAGACTCTCTCAATTTAAAAACTGAATACCTCACAAAGCAAATTAGAGAGTACATTTCTAATGAAAACTCATTTGTCATTCAAATCTGTTGAGACTATTTAAAACAGTAGAAGCCACAAGATCCAATATTCATTTAATACAATTAAGAGAAGATATGCTGATATGATATATTGACAGGAATTCAGTGGTGATTTTTTTGTAGCTAATGACTGTGTGGGAGCTAATTTTTATGCTTAGGATGCTGTTAAGATAATAAAGCTTTCCACCATCCTTCTCAAGTTATTTTAATAATTTCTATTTAGTTTAATATTCTTTCTGGTTTCTTTAAGAAAATATATTCACATTTGGACATAGAATATAAATTACATTTTATCCAATATTGTTGTAATGATATATTATTAGTGTATATTTAGCTAATTTCAACCTATATGTGAATTATCATTTCCTTTCTAATTTCACTCAAAATAGTTGCTTTAATATAAGGGCTTTTAATCTTTTTTGTATCATAAATCCAGTGTGATGAAGTCTATGGTCTCAATGAAATAATATTTTTGAAGTTATCAAAACACAAAAAATTACAAAGAAAAATAGTTACCTTGAAAAACAATTATCATGGCATTTTTTTTAAAAAGTTCACCCATATTAAGAGTCTCTGATTTAAAAATGAGGGAAAACTATTGCCTCAAATACTAAATCATATTCTTTTCTCTTCAGATGGGGGTCAAGACTAATGTGATTGGTATGAGGAATCCAATTAATGAGATATTTCATGGGCATGACAGATGGAATTTAATTTAAATCTCTGCTTTTAATTTCCAAAAATGACAGATCAGTCTTTATAAGTTCTACTGTGAATAAAGTATTTTAGGCAGTAGTTTATTGCCTAAGAAATACACCTTCACTCCCTTCTCCAATTGAACATAGTGATACTTAAGGATTTTAATTGCTCTGATACCTCAAGTTTAAAGGATTTACCTTTGTTTTTATATTGGAATAGAAATCTTGGATAGTAAAAAAAATGTTTCATTTTGTTTTCTTGAAATCTAGAAAAATGAATATATTAATCATCTAAATATGTAAAATATACCACTCATAACACTGAAAATTTATAAACAAAAGGAAATTGTGAAATATGTACAAAGTATTGCCCTTTTATCCTTGTTTTCAGTACTTCTATGTTTTAACTAAGACCCAGGTATCTCACTAGGAAGAATACACTTGAAGGGAAATTTTGTTTTCTGGAGCCAGTTCCCAAGTACCTAAAGGAGTCTATTAGAGACTTACTGTCATATTTTCATATGCTATAGTCTGAAAATAGCCATGTTTAGTTTTAGAGGTCAGCCCTTACCCATGTGGTTTTTAGGTGATGGAATGGCATTAGAGTAAGGGATGAAAACTGATCAACCATTATATTTCTTTGTTTCAATTTACATTAGAGAGCATCAAATTGTTTTCATCCCCTGGAGGTATGTAAAACTGACTTTGGTAGTCAAGAAAGCTCTTCTTCATGCCAGTCATAGAAAATGTGCTTAAGAGGATTTAGGTTTTTTTTTTTTTTAAAGTATTACTATATTAAGATTTTAATCTAATATGGTTACATCTGAGAGGCAAATGACAATGACTTGCTGCATAATGTAAATAAAGGTTCATTTTTCCCAGGAAAAAATTTTCCTTAAGTCAGGATGAACATTTGGGGATATGAGGTTGCATTTGGACCATTCATTTAACAATACATTGAGTCCTGAAATGAAAGAGAGCTTTTTTTTTTTTTTTTTTTTTTTTGTTCCTTATCCCCTGTCCTCTCATGAATCCAGGCGACAGCTATGAAATTCTGAAAAATGCCTTCTACATAAAGCAATTTACTTAATTGAACAAACTTTTTTTTTTTCTCCTCAATTTCAGTTTCTGCCTTTTACCTAGCTGGAAAGATAATCCTTAGGATTTAATTTATAGTCTCTAAGGGCAACTTCAAAACTTCACAAGTCATTGAGCTGGCAGAACACCAGGGAAGCTATTTCTTGATTCATTTTAAATCCTCTGGTTATTTGTATATAGAATTCCCATTGATTCCAGTGGCAACTTCATATAGAACAAGGTGACAATATCTGTCTATAACAGGATGGTGGTCTTAACAAAATAATAAAAAGTAGGCCACACGCTTTTAGCTTTATGTAGCTTTGTGGGGGGTCTTAACTTTCTTTTAAACAGATTGTTATTTAATAAAACAGTTGATCATTAATGCAAGATGGATAGAAATAAAAATTTTTGGTTATTAAATAAGTAAAATTAAGTCTCTTCCCATGACACTAAAAGGCTGACTCAAATTTCAATAACACAAAAACAAAAGGGCCAATTAATAAAAAAAAAAAGTCTCAGAAACATAGCATAAATAGCCAGCTAAAGGAATTTATAAAATTCTGTATCATAACACTGCTGTCTTTGATATTATCATTGCTTTACCTAATTGAATTTTTCTGCTTTTCTTAGAAAAAAAAGGATTATGCTTTATTTCTGAAAAAAGCAAACAAATAAACAAAAAATGTATCCCTGTCATATAGCATTCACTGGTGGGCAAAAGTTAGTCCTTTATTTGTGCTTGTTACTACTTCCTCTCTCCCTCTCTTCCTCCCTCCCACCAATAAGCTATGTGAGAAATTCAAAGAAGTCTTCAGGCATTCCAGACTCCACTGGAACACAGAGTTCTTATTTCTTATATTAATCATAAATGAATAGTACCTGCTTTTGATTGTTGTGACCAGGATCGACTTCCTTCCGGGGGTGGAGCCATGGTGGCAGAGATCAGAAAGGAGTCTCTGTAACCTCCTCTAACCTTCCCTTAAACCAACAACATATGAAGCCTCTAAACTGATTCTGAAGCAAAAAAAATCCACAATATCTGGAGGACAACACAATTCTAGAAGAAGATACTCTGGAAGAACCTCAAAACAGGTCTGTTTTAATTGGGCAGAGGGGTGGTCTGCTAAACCCAGACTGCCGCGCAGGGAGACCGGGGCAGGGAGCTGGAGCAGGGAGCTGGAACAGGGAGCTGGAACAGGAGTCGGAACAGGAGTGGGAGCGTTGTGCTTTTCACACACCTGGGAGTCTTCTACGGGCCTCTTGGGCTAATCTGTCCTGATTGTGGGCAGGTGTTTTGGGGGGTCTGCCTTTTGTGGGGGGTAGATTGTGAACCACTGAACCCCTGATGAGCATGGGACCTAGCTGCCATTACACAACACCCTAGGGTGATCAATCAATCAACAGGACTGATCAGCACCAGAAATAATTCAATCAGAGGAGCTGCCAAGTAGCTGAAATAATTCAATCAGCAGAACTGCCCCAGGGTGAACTAAAGCAGAACTGCCCAGCACCTGACATAATTCAGTCAGCAGAACTGCCCAGTACCTGAAATAACTCAATCAGCAGAACTGCCCCAGGGCAAATTAAAGCAGCTGTCCCACCCTTGCCTTAAACAGACCCCACACCTTTAAAAAAAATGAATAAAAAACCAAAAAGACCTCTCACCATAGACAACTTTTATGGAGAGAGGGAAGAACAGACCTCAAATCCTGAGGCCCCTAAAGGTAAAGCAACTCCAGAAAAAGCCCCAAAGAGAGACATAAACTGGTCTCCATGTCACAAGGCTTTCTTTGAAGATTACATAAAAAATCTTAAAAGAGAGTTAGAAGAAACATGGGGAAACAAAATGAGATCACTGCAAAATAAAATAGAAAAAATGGAAAAAGAGTGCAATGAACAAAAAAATGTAATTGGTCAATTGCAAAAGGAACTAAAAACAGTAACTGAAGAAAATAAGACATTAAAAATTAGAATCGAACAATTGGAAATGAATGACTCATCAAGACTTCAAGAATCAGTAAAACAAAAACAAAAAAATGAAAAGATAGAGAAAAACATGAAATATCTCCTAGGAAAAACAACAGACCTGGAAAATAGATCTAGGAGAGACAATCTAAGGATTATAGGGCTTCCTGAAAGCCATGATGAAAAAAAGAACCTAGACACTACCTTCCAGGAAATCATAAAAGAAAACTGCCCTGATATTTTAGACCCAGAAGGCAAAATACTTATTGAAACAATCCACCGATCACCTCCTGAAAGAAAACCAAAAATTAAGTCCCCCAGAAATATCGTGGCTAAATTCCAGAACTATCATACCAAGGAAAAGATATTACAAGAAGCCAGAAAGAAACAATTTAAATATCGGGGAGCCACAATTAGGATCACACAGGACCTAGCAGCTTCTACTTTGAAGGATCGAAGGGCCTGGAATCAGATATTCCGAAGGGCAAAGAAACTTGGATTACAGCCAAGAATAAGTTACCCAGCTAGAATGAGCATTATCTTCTAGGGAAGATGATGGTTATTCAATGATATAGGAGAATTTCACCTATTTCTACTGAAAAGACCAGAACTGAACAAAAAAATTTGATCTACAAACACAGAACACAAGAGAAACATAAAAAGGTAACAAGGGGGAAAAAAAAAAACTCTTTTGAGAACTATATTTATGTTATAGATACTTATAGAATGAGGGTTGATTTTATAAATCTATTATTACATTATGATTATGATATGATTATTGTGATTTTATGATTATTATATGATTATTGTGATTTTATGATTATTATGATATGATAAACTGAAAAAGAAATTAGAGGTAGAAAAGGGATAACACTGGAAGAAGAGGAAAAGGACGTAAAATAAGGGAAATTACATCACATGTAGAGGCAAAGAAAACCTATAATGATTGAGGGGAAAAAAGGGAGGGGAATGAGAATTGGGTTAATCTCCATCTCATCAGATTTGGCTCTGAGGGAATAATAGACGTACTTATAAGGAAACAGATTGTTGTGACCATTTAGCAATTTTCTACTAGTTCTAGATCTTCATATTTTCTCTTGTAGACTGTTTTAAACTCAATCACATTGTATTTATTCTTCTTGTTCATTGTTTCATGTAACATGGTTATATAATATACAGATCAAATGAATGAGAAAATATATATAGCCTAGAGTGAGTCACTGGAGTTTATTGAGTAGGAAAGGTTGGTATAGTTAGGTCTTCTCTTAGGAAAATCACTTTAATAGCTGAATGAAGGAGGAATGAGAATGGGAAGAGACACATAGCAAAAAGAACAACCAGCAAGCTATTGTCTTAGATAAGGTATGAGGTGGTGATAGCTTGTGTTGTAGTAAGGATAATGTCAGAGAAGAGTTTGAAATGTACAGAAGAGATATTACTTTGTATGTCTATGAAAGTCTTATGTAACTTGGAAAAATCCCTGTGATTTCACTAATAGAAGAGAGACAGGTAAGTATAGGAAATTCCCCAAGCTGAGAAAAATACAGGCCCTTCTCATGTTCCCAACAAATTTTTCAAAAGACAAAACTGTTCTAACCACACATTTAATTTCAGTCTGAAAATTAAATATTTAAAGTAAAAATTTAAAATTTAAATTAAGCTCAGTTTAAATTTTTTTCCCATGACATCCATGTAAGATCTTTTCTATCGTTTTTTTTTTCTTTTTAAAGATTTCCTTCTCTCAACCCCCATCTTTGCTCTATGGTCTACCCATGACTCATTTTGGTTTAACAAGCCCGATATTGCCAACTTTAATTCCAATGAAGATTGAAAATTGGATGCTTTTCAATTGGTTCTGTGCAGTGATATGCCAACTCAGTAAGGTACCACCTAAATCACTATCACCTGGTATGGTGCCAATTTTCACCTTCTTTCTTAGAATTTGATTGTCACCATGGTAATGCTACCATCAGTTTTGTTATTATTATTATTTTTAATGGTCCAGGACAGAATTCAAAATTGATACCCTATCTGTTAATCTCTTGTTTTTTGGCTAAATTCTGATTAACACCATTCAGTTTCTCAGGACATTCTCCTGTGAAGATATGACTTTGGCAGTCTTTGTTATAAACATATCCTAAAATATTGCACCCTCATGTTTTAAACTTTTGTTTGAGGTATAATTATGGTGTGAGAGAATTTTTTTTTTAAATAAGTGACATATAAATTGGGTAAATCTCACTTTATTATATTCTGCTGGGCATTGGTTCAAACAGGTCATTTTTTTAAATTTTGTTTTCACAGATCACTTTTAAAGTGCTTTCTAGTTCCCCTTCCAAATTCATGCTTATTTATATCTTCAGTGTAATAGGCAAGACTATTTCTTCTAGTTTATTAAGAAAGCCCATTTCTTCCTTTTTCAGCCCCATGCCATCCCCAGCCCCATTCCTTTTCCCCCTCTAAACTTGAAGCTGTCCTTTTGGAAATCACCTGAAAACAAATTTGACATTCCATTCTTGGGATTAGGTCCATAACATTTTCTTGAAATAGACTTTCTCTTTACAGAGCATATAATAACTTCCAATGCTGTGAAGTTATCAAATTCATGGGTTCCAGTCTTAATCATCCTTAAGTTTTTTGACTCTTGTTTCTCTTGTTCATTGCCTTGTGCATAATATCACGAAACTAATAAACTTGAAAAAGTTCCTTATATAAGATTAGAAGAGTTGTCTATGAATTACAGGTCTGCTAATTCCTAGTTCTATAACCCATTCAAGTAACTTCACCATTCTGCATTCTATAAATGTTAATTTTACTTACCTCACACATTTGTAAACAGAAAATACTTTGTAAATCTTAGATCTCAAAAAAAAATTTGTAATTGTTATTAAATAGACCAAAATTAATTAGGATTCCCTTCTCAATTAAGCAACAAACACTTAATACTTTCTTTATGCCAGACACTGTGATAAGGTGATAAAAGAGTGAAATAATCTTTATTTCTCTTTTACAATAGTACCTATATGTCCTATTTCTTTCATGAGCTATTAATCTCTTAGAATTATAGAATCTTAGAAATGGAATGTTCTAATGGTATTTCCTTATTTATAAAGAGAACTCAAGGAAGATATCAACTATGTTCAATATAACACACATTCTGTAGCAAGTTTGTGAGAGAATATAATGAGGTTTGAACAGAATGGACAATTGTGTGAGGGAAAAAAATAGATTCCTTCCAGTTTTCTATGTGTGGTGTCATATTTGTCAAGAAATCAACTATTACCAATTTATTAATGACATAATTGACTCAGGTTCAGGTCCTGAATTCTATCCTAGAAGAGACTTCACCTTCCAGGATACAGGAAGGATATATAGGAAGAAAGAAAATAAACATTTACTAAGTATCTATTACAAGCCAGACACTGTTTTTACTCTTTTATAAATATTATCGCATGTAATCTTCACAATAATGCTGTAAGGTAGGTGATTTTATTATTCATATTTTAAAACTGAAGAAACAGAAGATAAAATTTAAATGATTTGCCCAGATTTATAACAAAGTATCTGAGGTCAGATGTGAATTCCTCTTCTTTAATCAGACCTACAGATCTATCCACTGTGTCACTTAGATGTCTACTCTAGGACCAAAGTCCTAGAGGATGAAATCATAAGCTTCACAAAGAGAATAAAGCAAACAAACAAACAAACAAGAAAAATCAGCAATAAGAAGCTGACTTTTTTCAATGACCAGATTTTAAGCTATAAATTTGAAATAAAATTCAACATATCACAATAAATGGGACTTATATAGATAATCAGAATTTATCCTATCTCTTAGGAAGTATAAGATTTTCAAGACTTGGTTATTGTTATTTGCCAAAATCCACAAAACTGTTATTGTTTTCAATTCATTTTGTAGTTCCAGAGATATTCTTGTGTCATTAAATTATGCTTTTTCTCCATTTGGCTTACTTCTTGAATTTTCTTTTTCAAGTTACATGTTTTCTAGGTGCAATCTCTAGAGACTTGCAGACGTAAATTGGTTTATTCATGCAAAACATTGAATTTCAAGGCTTTGTTAAAAGTCAGCTTACCATTATATAGTAACTCTTTTTATTTAGTGAAAGCAGTTTTGGCCCAGTTTTGAGAAGATTTTGGATATAATACTTCAATGACCATATACTGATTGCTTAATCTTGCCTATTCATTAACGCTAATTTCTATGATGATAAATTTGGTTGTTTGGTAATCTTGGCTGACCATGCAAAGGTAGCTGAAAAATAAGAGTCATTAGACTGAGAAATGTTGCTTGAGCCTTTTCCTTCAGCTTTTTTATATAATTTTGGTTTCAACTAGAATTTGGGAAATATGAGTGTTACAGTTTAGCAAATATTTGTAGAATTAGTCTTGAAGTATTTTCATCTGGTCATCCTCTTTCAATCATCTCCAAATTAAAAAAAAAATTGATATCCTGAGGTACTCAAGGTGAAAATAAAAGTTGCTTAGTTGAAAGTCCATGTGTTGTATTAGACATAATTAAATTAGAACACAAGCACATTTTTAAAAATTAACAAGAATAAGCTGCTCTTTATTTGGAAAAATACTAGAATTGGATTACAGAGTTATCTTGTCTGGTCTCGAAGGACCATGGTTCTGACATTCAAATTGGTCTCACACACTGATCTATTAATTATTAAATATATATATATATATATACATATATATGTGTGTGCATGTAGATCCATATATATAAATATTTATATGCTCATATATGTATATGTATAGTGTATAATATAATATTTCTTCATTGGTTGTCACCTCTTAGTAAAGGGCCTAATGTCAATACCCTGTTAGTTCAGATTCATTGTGGGATAAAATAAGAAATGAATAAATTATTAACCAAAAATGTTTATATTGCCTTAAAACAGCCCTGGTGAACCAAGCCATTTAACTTGCCTAGTGTAGCCTTCCTTATCTCAACAGGGAAACACTTAGATTCTCTAGATAAGGCCTTCCTCAAATCTATGTTAATGCTTCTGGGTGTGCAGGATGGAGTGTTTTAACTCCAAAGGACTCTAAACTTCTACCAGTAGAAGGAATACCACACTTTTGTGGGTGTGACTCTTTGAGCCCTAAGGTGACCAGGGTCAGGTAATCTTCTCTAGGAAGGCAGAAAGATTTTGCCTTTTAAGAAAAACTAATCCTAGCGAAGAAATTAGGAACCTTGATCCTATACCATTGGCTATATCTAGAATGCCTTTACCTAATCCCTTGTTCCCATAAAAATAGTAGAGGCACTACCTTCCTGATTTCCCTAGCTGCTCTTCCCTTGTATTAACTTGCATTAATTTGCATATATTGTGCATGCACTCATAACTGTACATGTTATTTCCTAGAAGAGAATATAAGTTCCTTGAAGGCAAGGGCTACTTTTTGTCTTGGTATTCCTCAGTTCCTGGCATGGAACACATATTAAAAAAAAAAAAATTATTTGTGTATTTATTGCTGTAGTTCAAAGATACAAACCCTTATAATGGTAAAATTAATGTTACTATCCCTTGTAAATCATCTTCCTTGTCCTGGTTTGGAGATACTATGTATTTGAAGTTCTGTTTATTTTTATCCTGGAGTAATAATAATAGATAACATTTATATAACATTTTAATGCTTTCAAAGAATTTTACATGTATTACCTGATATGTTCCTCACAACAAAATAGAAAAATTGGTACTATAATGACTGATATTTTACAGAATGACAAAACTAAGACAGCAGTTAAATGATCTGCCCAAGAGCACACTGCAATGCAAATCTTGGAAATTAATTTTGTACACAGAACTTCATGCCTCCAGTCCAGAACTGGCATAGGACTGCCCAGCATAGCATGTCCTCAGCAAAGAAGGTTCTGTGCATTTTGAGCAAAGCAGAGTTGAAGTCTCTTAAAAAAAATATGTGCAAAAAGCACATATTTCAAGCACCCACCCCAAATGTTAATGTGGACTATTTATGCCTGACCTGTGGTAGAGTATTCTGAACTCATATTGGTCTGATCAGTCTCAATTGGATGCACTATAACTTGACTCTAACATAGTGATGTCATTTTGGTCCTCTTCAGGAATGATGGACAACAACCAATCAACCAACCAGTATTCTATCTATTGCACTGCCCAACTGGATATTATATATATCTATAATATTCATCTATCTATCTATCTATCTATCTATCTATCTATCTATCTATCTATCTATCTA
>JAJPUD010003589.1:142608-239356 GCA_023553655.1 Myrmecobius fasciatus
CTATCTATCTATCTATCTATCTATCTATCTATCTATCTATCTATCTACCTAGCAATCTATTAATCTATCTTTCTTATTATATTTAATAAACATACATACATACTATAAATTAATATATTGATATTTTGTCATATGTTCATCTTGTATATTAATGGATTCACCTATCATCTATGAGTTTTTTATATGATATATTATGTGAAAAGTTATGTTGACTTGACATCTAATTGTTCCCAGCTCTGTTTATCAATCAGAAGAGAAGAGGCTCTGGTGGGGAAGGAGACACTAAGTCTGCTGGTTTTTTTTAACACTTGCTATTTGTCATGTACCCCTACCTGCAAATTGTCACATTCTTGCTACCTTGAGGAAGAATTGAGATTCAAGGGCACAGTCTCTTTTGTTGAAGTGCTTCTATCTGAATTGCCTTAAAGTTACCTATAAAACCTAGACCCAACTAAAAGCCATTGCTGATCTCCAATGGGCAGCCCATCAAAGTGTAGCTAGCTGGATGTACTTATAATAAGACCCATTTAGTTCTCTTTGTCCTATATTTTGGCTCTTTAATCAGGGTGAAAACCCAATAAAGATTTTTCAACAATCATCTATATGGACTATGTCCCGGAGGTCTTACTGCAGTTTTAAATTTTTCACTGTAGAGTTTTCCAAAAAGCAAACCACATGTTATTTCTTCCTAAGTCAATATAACCCTTTCATTCTGATGCTGTTTCAGAATCTTTAGGAAATTTAGAAACTAGAAATTAGAAACCATTCTTAATTATGTATTTTGATTACTCTGAGAGATATCAGATTTTATTAGATGTCAGTTTTCTACTACTTGGAAGAATACACATGTAATCTATCTCTTGTAAAAGTATAAATATTGTTGGACTTAGAAACAGTTATCTGAATTAAAACAGCTTGATTGACACTTAAATTTTTTTATATAAACTTGTGAAAATGAGGTTAATAATGTCTCTACCTCACAGAGGTGATATGAGGGTAATGATAATCGATGTTTTCCATTATATTTCAGTAGAATGAAATTTCCTTGAGTACAAAGATTGCTTTTGTAGTTACAGCACAAATACTACCTATCCCATAGCAAGTATTTAATGAATGCTTGTTGATTAATTGTTCTTTACAACAATAGTCCACCCCAACCATTATCATCTTGTCTGCATAGAAGTAAAACATCATGGTTATCACCTCATGGTGCCTCATTTGTGTCTGATGAAATTTGGGAGAAGTATAAGGATAAAAGGATAGTCCTCTTACCTTTTTTTGTGACAATTAATAACTTCCCAAACCTCCTTCTCATATTTATTGCAAAGAAGTAAGAAATTAGTTGTTTGTTGTTTTTTGAGGGGCAGCTTGGTAGCAGAGTGGATAGAGTGCCTGAGATGGAGTCAGGATGATGTATTCTCAGCAGTTCACAATTGGCTTCTAATACTTCCTAGCTTTGTGACTCTGGGCAAGTAATTTAATCTTGTTTACCTCAATTTTCTCATCTGTACATTGAGCTGGAGAAGGAAATGGCGAAGTGCTGCAGTATCTCTGTCCTAAAACCCCAAATAAACAACAAAGAGATATTAATGAATGGGTAAGTCTTAGATCCCAAGTACCACATCAATAGAGAGAAAACGACATTCTCTATTTGTTTTTTTGAAATTTGAATTTGTTTCAATGAACAACAATAACAACAAACTTGATTTTTCCCTCTAATATCACCATAGAAGAAAACAAAAACAAAGAAAATCCTTTAAAAAAGTATATATATATATATATATATAAATACATATATATATATACACATATGTATGAATGTATGTATCAAAGCAAAACATGTACCTTAAAAAATCTTAAAGGCGTGTGTGTATATATTTATGTGCACATATGCATATATATTCACATATGTTGATATATAAGCATACATACCTCTACAAAAATATGTATACATAAAATTAGCAAGAGTCTATCACATCAGGAGATGTTTTAATCACTACTCCTTTGGAATTGTATTTGGTAATTACACTCATCAGATTTATTATGTAAAATATTTTTAAATATTAAGAATCTTTTTAAAAATATTATTATTAGCATTATTGTTATTATCATTGTGACCTAAGTCCTATTTTTGTCTTAGACATACAGATAACAAAATTGAGGCTAAGAGAGGGTCATACAATTACTAAACATCTGAGATAGAGTTTGAACTAGGTTTTCCTAATTCTAAGCACTTTATCTAACATCACTTGACATTAGGAATAATCAATTTGTACTTGTGTTTCCTCATTTAAAAAAAAGGGTCAAGTAACCAAATAATGGAACAATGCTGATGTTCTCCTAGTAGTATATCCATTAGAGGCAGTTAGTGTCTCAGACAGAGTAGCACTAGGCCCAGAGTCGGGAAATTTTTAGTTAAAATCCAGCCTCTCACATAAATGTGTGTATGTGACCCTGGGTACATCATTTAACCTGTTTGCCTAAGTTTCTCTATCTGTAAAATGGGAATAATAATAGTATCTACTTCCCAGGTGTGTTGGAAGAATCAAATGAAATAATAATTATAAAGTATTTACTATGTGCTTAGCATATAATAAGCACTATACAAATATTAACTGTTATAATTATTAATAATAATTAGAAAAACTTTTTAGCAATTAGACTCATTTAAAAGTGAAATTTTCCTTTCTTGTCACTATTTAAAAAATAAATGTCATCTCAAAAGACAGGTAGGGACATATGAAGTGATACATTAGGTTAGTTATTAATTCAAATTAATTTAATCCAGGGGACATTTAGTAAAGATCTACTTTTAAGGTAGTATCAATTAAGATGCATATGTATTTTTCTTCCTTCTCTTATAAATCTTCCATTTGATTCCTTTTGTTTTTATTTTCCCTTCATTTCTTAATATTTTCTCTTTCCTCCTCTATTACTGACAAGGTCAACTCTTGTAAGTCAGTGAGTCAATATATATTTTTTTCCCCTGAGGCAATTGGGGTTAAGTGACTTGCCCAGGGTCACACAGTCAGGAAGTAAGTATCTGAGACCAGATTTGAACTCAGGTTCTCCTGACTTCATTTTTATTAAAAGTCTACTATATGTCAATCACGCTAAGTGTTAGAGATGTGACACAGAAAGTCCTTGCTCTCAAGGAGTTCAGTCTAATGGTGGAGATGACATGCAAGTAATTAGGTACCAAAGAATTACATATAAGAAAACTGGAAATAACCAACCAAGGTGAGACATTAGTATTAAGGGGATTTTGAAAAGGTTTCCTTAGATTGGATTTTAGTGAACACATGAAAAAATATTATATAAATGCTAGATATTATTGATTATAAGTAATATATGATTTTTAGAAGGGATATTATAAACTAAAGTTTCAGAACCTCTCATATAATGCAAGGAATTGAACCAACACACTGATTTTTAGGCTATGACTACATGTAAGTCATTGATGAGCTAAGATAAAGAACAGAAATTCAAAGATGCACTGAAATTTGTATTATGATAAATTTCTCAAACTATTAATATCATTTTTCAAATTTCCTTTTAGATTGAATTTTACATACTTTTCAAATAAATAAAATTTCTCCCATGACACTATTTCTCTGATCATCAGTATTTAATGATGACAAAGAATAGCGGTCTTCTATCTGTCCTGCCATCCAGGTTTACAAAATATTTGTTTATTTTTATTATCCAATCAAAGTAGTGGCAGATATAAAATAGTGAATATTTTCATTGTGATTATTATTTGCTGTTTTTCTGCTAAATTAGGATCATATTCTTAAGCATATAGGGGGAAGACCTGGGAGCAGAGCAGAATTCCATTCCTCCTTTCTTCTATCCCTGCCTTATATGCCCCTGTGTCTGCCACTTATCAAGATTCACATTAATAATAATAAATCATAAAAAATAGGAGATAATTGATTACTTTTCACTTCAAAAATCATTTTGGGTAAGAAGGGAATACCCTAAAGGAACAGGAAAATATAGGTTAGAAGATTGAAGAATTATATAATTTTGAAGAAGCCTCTTCTCACTTTCCCACTGCCTCAATGGATATGCTATCATTTGACACATCTCCTTGAGTCAGAAATTTTTTCCCTTCTCTCAATCTTTCCCTTTTAGTCCTTATGCCTTATTTCACTAGGTATTATCATGAACAATTTATTGCTAAGTAATAACCTGCCTGCCATTCTAGAGAAAAGTTACTACTTTTAAGAGAAATTTGCATAGAATTCTAACTACAAAACCAAAAAAAAAAAAAAAAGAAATGAATATGTTGAGAAAGACAATCCTTGGAAACTTAATTAAAATGGCTTTTAAAGTCTATGTGTATTTTCATAGAAATCACAGACTAATTTTGCAAAATAATTGGTCAGGAATGTGATTTTTTTTGTTCATGGCAGGTCAAGGTTATTTTGATATTTTATATTTGCCCCCCCCCCTTTTTTAAGGCATATATAGACACTACAATAAATTTTGAATATATCTTAACATTTCTTCACACATACACAGGGAGTATCTAGCATTTAAGTATCTGTGTTTATCTGAAAGAGGACAGATTATCTAAATACATATCTAAACACTCATTTAAGTCCAAAACATCATCTCCCTCATGTATTTCCTCATTACAGTGCTTGATCTAAGAGACAGGTTTATTGTTTTATCATGTGTTCCATGGGATTAACATTTGTCTTTCTGTACACTGCTTTATATGTGTTGTGGGGAATACACTACTTTCTAAAGTGAATCTTGTTATCATTGTGTTTTGCACTTAAAAATAGAATATCCAGTCATGCTTTGGTTGGAGGCAATTTTTCTTCTTGAAAAAACATACCTTTTAGCTTTGAGAAGGGTCCAGTAGTGGTAATAGAATTACTCTCTGTAGAAAGAACATGTTTCCTACTTTTTTTTTTCTTTTGTACTTTTAACAACAGCAATTTTAATCTGGTAGAAAAATCAATGTCAGAAAAAAAACAAAATTTTATATATATATACATTATATTAATATACATATTACATATACATATATATTAATCTTAAAGGGCTAAAAAGGAGTCACAAATGTATTAAATATATATATATATATATATATACTTAAATTTCTTCTTGGATGATAGTAAGATGTGCTTTTTTTAAAAACAATGGCTAATGTATAACAAAATACAAAATTTTTCCATCTTAATTTTTTTCAAGGATTTGTTTTTTCTCCATCCTAACTACCACCTTCACTCATTCTCTCCCCTCTTTGGGGAAAAAAAGAAAATTCCTATAACATATTAGATAGAGATATAGCTCTATCTTTATATAGATCTGTCTCTCTGTCTCTGTCTCTCTCTCTATAATTATCTGTTAATCAATCAATCTATGTTATCTACGCAAAACCATTCCCCACATTGGCCAAAATATACAATTGGTACAAAAATGTGTCTTATTTTACATCTTGAGTGTATTACCTCTATCAGTAGGTCAATAGTATGTATCACTATCAATATCCTGGAATTAAGGATTGCCATTTATCAGAATTCTTAAGTTTTTTTTTTTAATTTTGCCTTTACAATGTTGTAATTTTAATTTTTTAAATTTTTTAAATTTTTTTTTGAGGGGGGTAGGCAATTGGAGTTAAATGATTTGCTCAGGGTGATACAGCTAGTAAGGTAAAGTATCTCAGGCCAAATTTGAATTCAAGTTCTGACTTCAGAGCCACTGCTCTGTCCACTGTGCCATCTAGTTGCCCCAATGTTGTCATTTTTATATAAATTGTTTGGGTTCTATTCACTTCATTTTGCATTTGTTCATATAAATCTTCCCATGTTTCTTTAGAAATATCTTTTTTCATTATTTCCTATAATAAAAAGATAATATAAATTTGTTAGTCATTGACTCCTTGATATGCACTTTTAGTTTTCAGTTCTTTGCTATTTCAATAAAGAACTATTATAAATATTTATCTTATATATTAGTATTTTCCCTCTTTCACATCTTCAGTCCTACTCATGGCATCATTGGGTCAAAGGATATGCACAGTTTATTGAATTTTTTGGTTCCAAATTGCTTTTCAGAATTCTTAACTCCACTAATAGTGAGTTAAGATGCCAGATTTCTCAGAGATTCTCCATTATGTATTTTCCTTTTTTCATAAATTTTGTCACTTGATAAATGTAAGATGGCACTACAGAGTTACTTTAATGTGAATTATTCTAATTATTAGTGATTTAGAACATTTTTCACAAGGTTGGATAGATAGATTGGATTTGTTCTTTTGAAAATTGCCTGTTCATACCTTTAACTATGTCTCAATTGGGGAATTAGAGTGTTTTTATTAAAAGATCATCTCCTTTCTTGAAGGTGAAATCCTCTAAAGTACTATATTCCAACTCAATATTTTGTTGAATAGTTTTCTATATTCTTAGTACTTCACACATAACTGATGCCTGTTTTCAGATTTTTCCAAAACTTATTGTAGCTTTGAACAATGCTTGAGGTAAAAAAAATTTCAAATTATCTTTTTTCAATCACTTAAGTTTCAGAACTTTTCAATTTACTTTACCTATAATCTACAGTCTTTTCATATGTACTGGTAATTTTCAGTGTCAAGTAATGTGATTTCATTGGTGTATATGCCTTTTCCGTGACTCCTAATCATAACTATTTCATTTGCCTTAGCCAGAAATAAAAATGAAATCTTGATGATTAACTTTCTGGTTGTAAGATGATGCTAGGGAGCCAATTCCAGAGTCTATTAGGTCTTTATTCTAAAACCTTCCAGCTTGGTAGGACATGTCAAAATGTATCTGTTTATGTAGCATTCCAATAAACCAGGATCACTTCCATGACACAATGACTAAAACTTTTGTTCATACCTCCTTACTCTTAAACACACATCAGATTAAATAATTATCAGATTAAATGTCTACTATCAATAATTATTCTTCTACTTTTGTTCCTTTATTTAGGATTTGCCAAACACTATTAGTGACACTCAAAATCCTTTTATAAATATCATAAGATTTTTGCATAAAGCAATTTGCAAACTTTAAATTTCTAGATTAACATATATTATTGTTGTTGTCTGGACATATGATGATAACTCTAGCTTCAAAGTTGCTAATTTTTATGGTAGATATTGCTTTTTTTTTCTTTTCTAAATAGTATGGGATATCAGATCTGTTGAAGTATAAGGAAATTTCTTTACCAGAGGAGATCAACACTTTTGCAGCTGAATATCTAAGAGTCAGACATACTACAAGGTTAAGTGCCCAGTGTCACAGTCAATATGTGTCAGAAGAGCAATTTAAACTCAGAGTCTTGACTTTGTATTTCTCTACCAACTAGGCTACTCACATTCTCAAAGTATAAAACCAAGTTTTGCTATTTGGTGGCTGTTATAATCATGTTTCAGTTGACACTTCCTCTCTCTACCACTTTTTAAACATCCTTTAGGCAAGATTATTTCTAATCTGTGTTCCATGGAGCCTCTCAAGAGTTTTGAGAAAAACCTAATATTTATCCAATGTTTTGCAATTGAAAGATGGCCAGAGGCAAAGATAACTTTTCAAGGTCTCTTTTTAGCTCTCTAGTCTATGATAAAACAAATAATAAATATGCAGTAAGTTTATTTCTGATAAATTAATAAACTACTCCCTAAATGAAAGTAATCAGCAGAAAAATGGAGGGGGGGAACCCTATACTTCATCTTTCTTCAATAGAAAAACTATACTTTTTTAGGTTTTAGACTCTTGCTATTTTCATAAGCAATGTAATTTATATTTGAGTGGTGATTTACTGTATTTAAAATTATTTCATTAGATCAGTCCTCACAACAAACCTATGAGGCAGGCAGCAGGTTATGACAGATGGAATACTGTACTTGGAGACCGGGAGATCTAGGATTAGATCTCACCTCAGATAGTTAGTAAATTTGTAATTCTGATTAAAATGCTTAATTCTTCTCAGCTTGTTTTATCATTTCCAAAATGGGTATAAAAATACTTGATGTACTTACCTCATAGGGCTTTTTTCAATATTAAATTAGATAATATGTGGAAGGTATATTGCAAACCTTAGTAGGAATCTGTCAGATGTTATTCTGCTCATCATTGTCATTGTCATCATCATCATCATCATCATCACCATCATCATCACAAGTATCCATTTTTAATCTCATATATTTGATAGCTCTTAGACAAAAAAATCCTAAAAATTGCTGTTCTCTTATTCTTTTTTATATTTAATATTAGTTGAATTATGGTAGAGGTATATGAAACCATCTTTTTTTTTTTTTGTACTTCACAAATACATTAAGACACAAGCTCAATTTTTTTAGACTCACTAAAACATCCTCTATTCAGTTTTAGTAGAAGGGTGATATACCCTCCTTCCAAGTCACAAAAGATTTTAACTTCTGTTAGCTCTCTTCATATAAAAAGCTTGTAATTCTACATAGTTTGGAGACTCTAAAAATTTCAGATGATAATATCTGAAATTTTAGTACCTCAGGTTTCACATCTATAAAAGGAGGAACTCAATGATTCTCCCTCTTTCTGTGAATTTTATTCAATTAGAAATGCAAGCATTCATTAAATACCTATTCTTTGAAAAGTTCTCTTAAAGTTTACCAGGATGCAAAAATAAAATGACACAGTCTCCGACTCAAACAACTTAACCCTAAAATAAAATATGTTTATAGGGTCAGAGAGAGTGGCATGAAGAGATCACTTATATATTAGTGATTCACGAATAAAACAAATAATAAATATGCAGTAAGTTTATGATAAATTAATAAAGTACTCCCTAATGAAAGTAATCAGCAGAAAAATGGAGGGGGAAAAACTCTCTATTTCCTCTTTCTTCAATAGAAAACTTATACTTTTTTTTTTTTTTTTTTTAGGTTTTGGGCTATTGCTTGAGGAAGAGACAAAATTCTAGAAAGGGTGAAAAATCTTGGCAAGTTTAGTTGACTCTTTTATGTCTATGATTGCTTTGGGTTAACTAATATCCATCTTCAGCATTTCTTTTTTTTTCTCCTTATATTTCAGAGTGTTGTTCCTTAACAAAATGTGTTCTTAAAAGTGATTTGAGGGAAAATTTTTGATGGAAAAAGGTTTTTTTTTAAACTAGACTCAATATATGTATATAATAAAATAAATATATGCAATTATATATTACACATATCACTTTTTAACTTTTTTGTAATTGAAATATTTGTATTTCCTTGTGATTTCTAAATTCATAATAAAAAGCAATTTTTTAAAAATGCCAGGTCTCTATACATTTGCAGCAGTAAATGAGTGTTGGAAGTAGGAAAAGATAACATACAACAGAGTTCTTGAAGCTCACAAAATGAAAAAAAAAATCTAAAATAACAATGGTGATGATAACAATACATATTTTTATAATGTTTTCAAGTTTACAAAGTCCTTTCCATAATCAGTCATGTCCTAAAAATAATTCTTCATGCTAGATGTTATTGATCTCACAAATTAAGATTAATTAATTAATTCCAGCTCTACATCTAGTTTCCTATTACTAATCCAGAGGTACCAAGTTAAGATTAATTAATTAATTCCATCTCTACATCTAGTTTCCTATTACTAATCCAGAGGTACCAAGTTAGTAAGGTTGGAAGGT
Organism: Myrmecobius fasciatus; assembly: GCA_023553655.1. Classification (NCBI taxonomy): domain Eukaryota; kingdom Metazoa; phylum Chordata; class Mammalia; order Dasyuromorphia; family Myrmecobiidae; genus Myrmecobius; species Myrmecobius fasciatus. The sequence continues at coordinate 152,251 of JAJPUD010003589.1, forward strand.
AGATTTGAATCAATGTCTTCCTTACTCCAATTCTATGATTCCTTCAAAATTTCACCTTCTTCAAGAAAACTTTTCTTGATCCCCATTAATGCCATTCTTTTATTAATTATCTCCAATTTATCCTATGTACATCTTGTTTGAACATAGCCATTTTCATATTATCTCTGTCATTTGAGCCTTGACAGTAAGGAGAATATTTTGATTTTTTTTTAATATCCCCAATGTCTGATACATAGTAGGTATTTAATAAATGCTTATTGACTAGCTGACTATGGCATGATGAATATACAATTTCTATCTAGTCTTCTATATTAAATGCAGAATATATGCTAACACTTTTCCTATCTGTAGAAACAAAAATATATCCATTTGTACACACATATGTACACAGTACACTTTGAATTATAAAATCTATCACATGCTACTAGCTAATGTTGAAAGCTAGATTTCTTATTGAAACTATAAATATACACATGCTTGTAGAATACTTCTCCAAACCATCCTGATGGTCACTTTGTTACACTGGTCAGGACAGCCCATATACCCAGCAGTATATCTGGCAGACCTGTTCATGTCTGTGACTTTGATCATGCCCCTGTGTAGAAAGATTTCAACTGATTGGTTTGATGAAAAGTTACTATAGAAACAATTTTCAAAATGGTTTTTCTGCCCTACATATACACACAGCCAGAATCTCACATTTTCAAATTTTTCCTCTGGTGTCAAGAATAAAACTTACATATCATGATGACTCTCTATTTGCTACCTTACCACAGCTAATACAGCAGAAAATGTTTTTTTCATGCCTAAAAAGAAAATCAATACATGTTTGTTCCAAATCTTTAAAAAAAAGATGAAACTAAAACTCAGATCAGTCTACTGATTTCTAATTGAATATATGTTGCTTACTCATTATTATTAGTACCAGAAAAATATAAAGCATTCTTACAATTTTTTTTCCTTCAAAATAAAAACTACTAAATATTCCTTAAATCTCTTCTATGATTTATTTCATTGAAACATAAGTAAGCTATTGGGTGGAATATGTTGACAAATAGTGACTTTTACCTTTGTCATTTAAAAAATATCCATGAATTGACTTGATCACTTATTAAAACAAGTGAGCAGAATGCCCTCTGTGTGTACATCAGGACAAGTAGCCTAATGAAGTTCAGCTATTCTGTGAATATTTAGCTGGGCTTAATTAAAATTCAGCCCTGCATTTGAGCAAGCCACAGTGGTTTGGCAGACCTTCAAAGGGCTATGCTGCAGCAAACAATACAAGTGATAAAGGCCCACAATAACATCCAGTAGCATGCAAATGGTCTTGTTACTCACACATCCAGTAGAAAGTTGTGCCTTAAAGTCTTTTCCACTATCTTTGTTATTGATATTTTGAAATTTCATATTTTAAAATTTGGTGCTTTTTGCCCACCATCCCCTTATCAACATACCACTTTTTTCTACTCCTAATTGAATGAAACAAAATGTTACTGAGATAAATCAATGCAACATAAATCCTTTTTATTTTACTACCAATGTTTTATTTGTTTCTCAAACAGATTACAAATTGCAAAATGTGTTTTTTACTTAAAAGAAAAACAGAGCACTAAATCTAGGCGATGCACATTTGTCTGAAACACCAGGAAACAGAAATGATTCTTAGCAATGATCCTTTTTATTCTGTTCCCTGTTTTTGGCTGTCTGCCCCCAGGACCAGATTTTCCAACAAACTGCCATCTGGCTTGGCCCCTGCCCCCCACATATAGTCTTCAGCAGGGTCAGACATCTCCTTAAAGGTATCTAGAGAATATTTACTTTTCTAGGACATCTAGGAATAAGGATATAGAAATTCCATTATGTAAAATTTATGTTGCTGAGAACAAATTCTTAACAACCTACTAGTACAAGTTCCATTAATTGGGTGGCTCTTTGGGATCTATTGGAAATATTTAATGGGTAGAACTAGCTTTGCAGGTAAGTTTATAGTTTGTGCAAATCCCTATTTAGCAAACTTCTGTGACTCATTTTACATCTGTTAAAATGGAAATTAAAATACTTCAGCTCATCAATTTTGAAAGAAAGAGCATAAAATACATTATCATGTGCAAAAATTTAAAGATAAAACTGCCTCACAAATTCAAGGTGGAAATACTATTTATATATAGCCAGGAAGCCTGGCAGATATATCATTGAACCTGGAATCAGGAAGATTGTAGTTCACATCTGGCTTCAGACTCCTACTAAAATTGTGACTCTGGCCAAGTCACATAATCTCTCTCATAATTCAGTTTTCTCATCTTTAAAATGGAAATAATCTGAATGCATATCTCTCTGGGTTATGAGAATATAAAATAAGTTAAAAACCTGAAAATACTCTGTAAATGCTAAATCTCTATGATTATGCAACATAATGGCAACACCACTGACAAATAAATTCTTTGCAATATTATACAATTTTTGAAATTTCTTTATAAATTTCTATTAATATATATATTCATATATATATGTATATATACAATAGATATCAAAATTCAATTCTGGGAGGTAAAAACAAGTTTTTCTAAGTTTTACTTTGTTATCCTTCAGCATATGTATGTGCTGTTGCATGCATGGCATGGCTCTGTAATTATGTTCATCATGTGCTTAAAATTCTTGTTTCTATGAGGTGTGACAGTTTCATCAAAAAATGTTTTGCTGTTTTCTAACTTTTATCAAAGATCATTCATTTATTAAGCACTGACTATTCACAAAGTACTAAGACAGGTGCTTGGGATATCAATATAAAATAAAACAAACATTTAAAACAAAGCAAGAAAATAGTGATTTTTTTTGTTTTCAGGGGGCTTATAGGGGAGATAGGAGGGTTACAAAGAGCTTTAAATTCAAACAAAGAATATTCAATTTGGCCATGGAAGTAAAAGCAAACCACTGAAATTTATTCAGTCAAGAGAAGACAAGGTTGTACTTATGGTTTAGGAAGAATATTTTGTCAACTGAGTAGAAGATGGAGTACAGTAGGAAAAGACTTGAGACAGAGACCAACTAGAAATCTGTTGCAAGGGCCTTGGTATGAAGCAATAAGAGCCTTCAGCAGGATGGTGACAGTGTAGTATACAAGAGATATAGCTAGCTAGACTGTAGGATAGATTGAATGCTAGACTTGAAGTCAAGAAGATTTATGCTCAAAAAATCATTTGTAGATAATAAGTCTGTCTTACAGAATTATTATGAGGATTAAATAAGTTGACATATACTAAGTACTTCACAAACCTTGAAGTGCTGCATATGTGAAAGAATATTATTATCAATATTCTTATAGATACTTTGAAGGCAAAAATGATAGGATATGGCCTAACATTGGATATAGGAGAGTAAAGAAGGTAAAGAACTGAGGATAACATTTTGACAACAAGCTTGAGTTACTGCAAGGAAAATCATGTTCTCAATAGAAACAGAGGAAAGTTTTTTGGGAAAGACAATGAGTTCTATTGGGGAGATGCTGAGTTAAAGTATTTGGAACATTCATTATGAGAAGTCCAGTAGGTAGTTGTAGATGCAAGAGTGGCAGTCAGCAGAGAGGTTATTATGAAATAAACAGAACTGAGAAACATAACCATAAAGATGGTATTTAAATCCATGGCAAGTATTGAGAACATCAAAGTATTTAGGGAGAAAAGAAGTGGGCCCAAGACTGAATCTTGGGGGAGGGTGATCAGTAATATCAGAGCCTGCAAGAAGAATGAGGATTTATAAAAAGCCATTAGATTTTAAAATTACAAGATCATTGGTAACTTTAAAGAAAACAGTTTCAATTGAATGATGATGCCAGAAACAAGTTTGTAGAGAATTAAGAAGACAGTGAAAGAAAGGAAAGGTAAGTTACTGATTATAAATGGCTTTCTCAAGGAATTTGGCCACAAAAGGAAAGATATATAATAGCAAAAAGAGATGAACAGATTAGTAGATATCTTTTTTTGGTGTTTTTTTTTTTAATATTTAGGGAGTCATGGGTCTATTTCAAGACTGCAAGAAAGCAGAAAGTATCCATGCAGAGATTGAAGATTAGTGAAAGAGGAAGGATGATAAGGAAGATAATCTATAGGAGAAAAGGGAATAGAACTGGATCATTAGTGCACCTTGGGAAGGTTGCTTTGACAAGAACACAAGGAGAGGGGTCACCTCTTCACATAAAATAGGAATGAATCTTAGTAGCAGCAAGAAGACAAAGATGGGAGAAATGAGGGATTTCCAAGATTTGCTTTTTTTTCCAGTAAAATATTGGGCAAAGTTGTTGGATGAGCAGGAGGTGGAAAAAGGAAACATAGAAGATTTGAAGAGGAATTAAAAGATATGGAAAGATTCCATGGCAAGTGAGATGATGATCAATTAGAGAGGTGTTCATGGATTGCCTTGTCTCCATGAGGATGAAGTTCAGGTTTTGTAACTTAAATTAGTAGTGACCCTAGTTCAATTTCATCCCTCTCCTCATGTTATGCCCTGAATAAAAATATTATAGCTCCCTCCCCCTTTTTTTCCTTGTCATTAGGACTGAGAGAATTGAGTCAGAAAAAAACCTTGAAGCTCTGGTCACCTTACATTCCATTGTATCATAAAATTCAGGTGCATTATCTCCATCTTTGCTGGGATAATTCCCCTTCCATTTGAGTATTGCCCCTCGCCTCACTGTCTCCTAGCCTTCACAATCACTGAGTTAGGGAGATGTGGTGGGGGGTAGGGTTATCTAAACATTGTAGAATAAGTGCTGACAGATTATCAATGATTGGAAAAAATCCATTGATAGAGGGATGTGATTGGATTATTTATGACCCTTCCTCATTATCCAAACTTCTGGTAGGTAGTGATTGAGTCTTGTGAGACCCAAGAGGCCTGTTTCATAACAGACAGGAGCAGGTGAAGGTATAACCTAGGTGAGTTCAGACAGGAAGAAAAACTGATAAATCAAGGGACTGGATCTATATAATTTATCATAATAGTATTTTAATGTTTGGAATTTCAGTTCACTTAAAAATTATGGTTGTCTATTCAATAATATTTTTCTCCCTCTTGATTTTTGTTGTATCTAAACAAAATTGCAATGACTAGTTGAAAAAAAAACTCAATTTTTTCTGGACTTTACCAAAGATTAATTCTGCCAAATTTCCCTGAACAAAATTGATTACTTGTTTTGCAAAGGGCAGATACAACCTCAATCCTCTCTTCATTCTCAAGCTCCTTAGACATTCATTGTTTCAATTTGTCTCATTTATATGCAAAATCTTATCTCAAAGATCATATCTATCAAAAACTTTTCTAGTTTTTCTTAAATCTCTAAAGTTTTTTAAAGCTAAATCAAGAATAATGAAGTTTGTAAATTAGGTTTCTCAGGTCTATCTAGACAGGTACTACATGCCACAAAACATGAATTAATTTTAAATACCCTTTTGAAGTATTGGACAAGTTTTTATTCCTTGCTCATTTTAGGAACATGGTCTCAGGCTCAAGTGACTAACTTATTTGGTTATCTCTTTTGTTTAATTACTGTGTAATGCCAGAGAAACTGAGGCAAGATAGAGATTAGGTTTTTAATATTTTAATAGTGGAGAATTTGGACTAGCAGCTGAACAGGACTCATGTCTGGTTGCCAGCTGGCTGAATAGAACTCTTGTTTCAAAGCATCCAGCACCTAGCAAGTAATTCCAGAGACTTTTATAGGATTCTAGCTATCAGGGAAACAAAGGCAAGGCAGGGGCAGAGCCCTGGGTGAGTGGAAATTTTAGGAAGGACCATAACTTTTTAATTCTGACAGGTTGAGGGTCAAGAAGGTGGTCAAGCAGGAGACAGAAAGTCTGAGCCAAAAAGATATTGAATACCATCCAAGCATTTGAGATAAGCCATCTGGAGTTCCATGACATGACTCTTTGGAATGTGAGAGTGGCCAGAGCTTTGAGGCCTTAATTCTCTCAGTCCCAATGGGGCAAGTGGCCACCAGGGAAACTGAGGTATTACAATTCAGGGAAACTGAGGCAGGGAAACTGAGGCATTACAATTGCTTGCCCTATATAAGGGTGTGGGTAGGTACACACATCTAGATGAATAGTGCATGCTGACGAATGAAAGAATGCATGGAAAAATGGAAGGATAAGATTTATTAATTTCACAATATGTGAAATATTCTATAATAAACATCTTTTAATAAATGCTGGGGGTGCAAATAGAAAAAGTAACACAGTTTCTTCATTTAAGGAACTTGTATTTTAAGGAGAAGACAAATATAAAAGGTTTTAGAGGCATGCCAGATGGAAAAATTCTACGTCTCTTATGGTGTAGCAGAATATGATGTCTCTTGTTTAATGTAATTGTTTATTTCCACTATTCGTAAGGTATTTGGGTTCATAGTCCTTGGTTGTCCCTACTGCAGGGAGATGATAGTCAAGATGCTGCTAGCTGCTAAGTGGTTTGATTTGCTTGGTACATTTGGATCCCTGTCTCTTTTTCAGGGTGCCTTGCTGTTTCAGTTAGACTAGTTTGCCTTCTCTGTGTGTATTAGGAGTTTAACATTGGGAGGAATGGCTGGTTTTCTTTCCACACAGGTTGCTTCTCTGAATGATTACTGTGCAGGTGAACTAAAAGCAGGAATAAGGATCTAGGGATACAAGGTAACTGTCCAGGCTCTTGTGCTTGGGCAGTTATCTGTTAGTGGCAGTGGGTCACCACTTGTTGCGAATGGTGAATGGAATTGAAAAATTCTATACGCCTAGAAAGTGATCCAACAGCCATATTTTTTATAGATTATTTTTGCAGTACTAGAGGAAGAGAAGATAAGAGTACTTGAAAGATTTAAGTTCTACCCATTGTAGAAGCAGATCATTTTCTTCAGGCTTTTTTTTTTTTTTTTGGCTAATCAACAAATTATAATCACATATATAGGTACACATTCTTACACTTGGAGGAAGGAGTATTTTAGACCATTTTCTTAACCATTCAGTGGGAAGTTCCTGTTCAAATTTAAACTTGGGTTTAAATTTTGTTTTGCTACTAAACTTCCAATGTTAGTTTGGTTGAATCATTTCACCTTTCTGGGTAACCAACACAGAAGAAATGGTGAACATTAAGGGGAGAAATAACAATAAAAAATAATAACAATTTAACTGGAGATTTTACAAAGTTCAGAAAGTTTCAAAGAACTTATGATTCTTTATCAATAGAAACAACAGTGCTTAGGACCTATTTAACAAGAATTATTATAATAAGCTATCTAAATGCCTGTTCCTTTCCTTGCCTCATGTTAGCAGGGGCAACTTATTGGACTTACCTGGACAGACCCCTGTGGTGTCTTCTTGTAGCTAATGTCACAATATCCTGTGTGTCTCAGCATCTTTGTTTAAAGCAACCAATGTCTTTGTTCTAGTATCATTTGATATCACTTTTCATGGAGATGATTTGTGCTGCCCCAGATTTGAAAAAAATTGCTAGTTATTTTTGTGTCTCAGCTTCATTTTTCTCATTTAGAAAATAAAAAGGGAGTGGGTTAAATTATTTGTGATGACCTTTTAATCTCCAATTATCTTTAATTCTAATATTTCTCCTGTAAATGAGTTCAACTAAGTCTCTAGCACAGCTTGAAATCTGAATTACAAGTAGAAAATTATTTTTTTATCTTAGTTACTTTGATAATGAAGATCTCAAAATGAAAATTTGCTCTACAGTCACTCATAATTTTGTTATTTCTATTTTCCTTCTTCCACAAACCATGGAAGTGATAGGTTTCTCTTCTGGCTTACTGTTTTGCTTGCAATAGTCATTTTTATGTTAACATATGAATAGACTCCAATCTGGGAATATTTCTCTTTCAGATTTTAAATGATCATAGCAATCCTATGAGAAAAGAAAAGTTGATGGCAAAATGACCTGTTTTTTCTGGTTTCTTTTGAGCAAAATAAAATTTTAGAAACAATTCCTCAAACAATGATGCAAACAAAAGAACAAAATTGTTAAAGTGAAAGCAGCTGCTTGTAACCATATCTAAAATCTGAGAAGCAAATCATTTTCAGATATACTCTAACTTGGATGTATTTAAAAAAAAGTGGAAAATTTAGATAATTATTTTTTGAATGTATATTGGAATAAGGCATCCATGAATCCATTATTATAAGATATCCCAGAACTTGGGGATATTAAAAGTTTGTAAAGAAATAACAACTTGCATGTATTCACTGACATGAATTATCTATCCACTGAAGTCCATTCACTCTGAAGTATCAATGGCATAAAAAGGGTCTTGAATTCTCAGTCAATTAATCAATTAAGCAAAAAGCTTTTATAGAGGGATCACTAGATAGTAGACATTTTGCCATGGATTGAGATTGCAAAGACAAACATCAAAAATCAATTAGAAACATATTGGCATAGTGCAGGCCAGAACTGATGAGGTAGTATCTACATGACTCTAGAAAAATTGATGAATATATGAGATGTGGAGGTAGAAATGACAAGACTTGATGGTTGATTGGATATATTGAATGAGAGAGAATGAGGAATTTGGGATATAGAGTATTCAGTGGAAAATGTTAAAATGGCAGTTGGTCATGTAGAATTAAAGTTTAGGCTATATAAATATGAAAATTATATGTAAACGAATGATAATTAACTCTTCAGTATACATAAGGTAAAAATAAAAGAGAATGGAGAAAAAGGATCCAGGTGATAAGTTAAATGTGCACCTGTATGTACACACACATGTGTGTATATTATACACATATGTACATATATATGTGCATATATATTTATATTTGTGTGCCTATATATATTGATAACTATAGTATGGCAAATCATCTATCGAGGAATAGCACATACGTCTATAGAATAACTTATCTCTAATGTAAATTTTAAGTTGAGGGACTATATGTGGTCTATAGGTTTTATTTTATTTTTCAGATATTAAGATAGAGATTTACAAAATACAACCTTTAGTCTATAAAACCAAGTTCTTCTTTGTTTTATTCCCAGGTTAATTTTAAGAATATTTCATGGAAAGTAACAAAAAAATAAAATGAAATTGGATGAAAATAATAATTAGAATGTGACATCCTTGAAGAAGGAATTACTTTGTGTTTTTCTCATTATATCCCTTATGCATAGCAGAGGGTCTTAAAATCATAGCATAAATAAATTCTTGTTGGATTCAATTTTAAAATTAAATGCTAACATAATACCTAATATGATATTACTTGCTTTCTCATTGGCTGGGGCAAGAGGTAGGAGGCAGGTAAAGAATTTTGAATTCAAAATAAAAAAAATAAAGGAAAAATAGCAAATGCTTTGAAAACCCTTCTATATATCCTCACTCCCATTTTATGAAGCTACTTCAAAATACGAGAGTAAACCTTTCTCTTTCTCCAGTATCTATTACAAATTTTTAATCTGACCACTAACTTAGCAACTAAAAAGTTCAAGGCTAGAGAATAAATGTTATTTAATAAGAACATTAAATGTTATTATTGACACCAGTAGTGTCAAACTCAAACAGAAGGATCTCTGGGGCCTATATATTGACTTAGAAAAATTCATATCAACATTGTCTATTTCTGATGCATTTTAAAAGATATTTTCCAGTTAAATTTTAATCTTGTTCTAACTGAAACATAGACTAATTGGATTTGCAGTGTAGCCAATGACAATGTTTTTGATATTTCTCCTTTACACTAAATTCTAACAGCACCATGTGTTTGCAGAGTCAGCAAGATAAGGTTATGAATGAATTCAGAGTGATGTGCAACTTAACTGGTATTTAGTCAAATAATTGACATTATATATGTGCGTGTATTTACATATAAACACAAATATTTGCATATAAGCATTTATGTATTAATATAAAATATTTTAAAATGATATATACATATATCAAATTTTTTATATACAATTGTATTACACATTATGGTTTTACATCTTCAAAAAATCTAATATTTACTCTATCATCCTTTTCCCCAATTATTTATTTTACATAATTTATCTTGAATTTTTGTAATTTTGACAATCTTTAATTCTTCATAATAAAACAATTTGAATTCTTAAAAACCACAGAAAAAATTCACAACAAAAGAGAATGGTGATGTAAATGTGTATGTAATGAAACCCACCATTCCACTGAAGTGAGGAAAACAACTAAACCAGGTTTCTTCTAGTTCAGATTAGAATTTCCAAATGAATTTACTTTCAATAGAAACATATATGATTCATTTCTTCTGTCATAAAATAAAACTATATCAAAATTATTGTTTGCCACTTTTAATTTCCACAATACTGCATTACCTTTTTACTAGGAATAGGGATGAAGGGAAAACCCACTGATTTTTTTTAACAAATGAATTTTGTATATGAGCATTAAAATTGTCATTTCCCATAGTTATTTATAAAATTAGAGTAAGAATAAAGTTAGGTTGCTCAATAAATAACACTAATTTTCTAAATTTTGGCTAGTAATACCACTTTTACAAGAAAATTATAAAAAGAAACAGGTAGATGTATTGTAATATTTATATGATAGTGTTCCTGTTCAGATTTATAGCTAATAATTTAGCTTCATGTAAGTTTTATTGCATATGAATAAGGTTTCTTGTTTTAGTGTTCTGATATGCATTTTTGCATCATTTTTTAAAAATTGAATATATTTTTTCAAAAAAGGCAAAATTGGAGACTATTACATATATTAAAGAAAAAACATAAAATGTTAAGACACACCAAAATGTAATTTTTTCTTCTGAAATTTGTCTCTTTTTTATATTTATAAACTAACATAGAAAATGTTTTCACATTAATTTGGTAATTGTCTTTTAAATGTCCTTTTGAAGCTCTTGTACTAAAAGGCTCACAACCCAAAAAAACAACTTCACTTGAAAGGATTTCTCACTTCTTTGCTTCATAGTCCCCACCTAGAAAACCTGGGAAAATCACTATCTGACACTTTTTTGTATCCTGACTCCCTTTCTTACTCACACAATGAATAGAAAAGGAGGCTATTGAAAATTCTATCTAAACTGGTCAACTTATTCAGTGCCAGACCAATCAAACTTCCAAAAAAATTTTTTTACAGATAGAAAAAATAATAACAAAATTCATCTGGAAGAAAAAAGGTCAACAGTATCAAGGGAATTAATGGGAAAAATATAAAGGATGGTGAATTAAAAATAGCAGACTCTACTATAAAGCAGCAGTCATCAAAACCATTTGGTACTGGCTAAGAAATAGAATGATGGACTAGTAGAATAGGTTAGATACACACAACACAATAATCAATGACTATAGTAATATAGTATTTGATAAACTCCCAAACTCCAGCTTCTGGGTCAAGAACTCACTATTTCATAAAAATTATTGAGAAAACTGGAAAATAATATGCCAGAAACTCTGTGTAGACCTTTATCTCACAGCTCATATCAAAATAAAGTCAAAATGGGTACATAATTTCAGTTATAAAGGGTAATACCATAAGCAAATTAGGAGAGCAAGATATAATTTACCTATCAGATCTTTGGAGAAGGGAGAAATTTGTGACTAAAGAAGAACTCAAGAGCATTATGAAATTCAAAATGGACAACTTTGATTACATTAAATTAAAAAGTTTTTGCACAAACAAAACTAACGGAAATGAGATTAAAAGGAAAGGACAAACTTGGGGAAAAATTTACAGTCAATGTTTCTGATAAAAATATTTCTAAAATATATAAAGAACTATTTCAAATTTATAAGAATACAAGTCATTCCCTAATTGTAAGTGGTCAAAGGATATGAACAGACAGTTTTCAGATGACAAAATTAAAGTCATCTCTAGTCATATCAAAAAATATTCTGAATAACTATTGATTTAGATGCAAATTAAATTAAAGCAACTCTGAGGTTCACCTCTCAAATTGTATAAGATAACAGGAAAAGATAATGATAAATGTTGGAGAGGATGTGGGAATAACTATTGTTATTGTATTATTGGTAGAGTTATGAAATGATCCAAACATTCTTAAAAGCAAAAGGGCTATAAAACTATGCTTATAGTTTGACTCAGCAGTGCCAATACCGGGCCTGTATCCCAAGGAAATCATAAAGGAGGGAAAAGACCCTACATGTACAAAAATGTTTGTAGCAGCTCTTTTTGTTGTAGCAAAGAATTGGAAAATGAGTAGATCCCCATCAATTGGGGAATGATTGAATAAGTTGTGGTATATAAAAGTAATGGAATATTATTATTCTATCAAAATGATGAACAAAATGATTTTAGAATATCTGGAAAGATTTGCATCAACTGATGCTTAGCAAAATACACAAACCCAAAAATACATTTTATACAATAACAGCAAGACTGTGAGATGATCAACTATGAAAGACTTGGTTCTTCTCAGTAGTGTAGTGATCTAAGGAAATCCCAACAAACTTTGGATAGAAAATGTCATCCACATCCAGAAAGAGAATTATGGAGATTGAATGTAAATACACACATGCTATGTTCACTTCTTTTTTTCTGTATTTTTCCCCTTCAGTGTTTTTTTTTTTCTTTTTGTTCTATTTTTTCTCTCGCCACATAATTCAAAAAGAATTTGTATATTTAAAAAGTTTTTAAAAAGTGTTTTCATCATACCTAGAAGGAACTTTGAGTTGAAAGTATACCATGAAATACAGGTTTTAAAACAAAAACAAAAGAAAAAAGGCTATTCTCAATGACTTAGTAGACCAATTGCACACTAACTTCACATGCTCCAGCCCTCCAATCTTCTGAAAGCATTGCTTGATAACTTCCATAAAGATGGCACCTTAAAGTAGGCTGTTAAAAAATAAAAGTAGTTGTTTTGAAAGGTTGAAAATAAAAATAAAATCCCAAAGAGAAACCTTTGATTTGAACAAAAAAGCCACCTTCCAATGGCAACTCTCTTAAACAAGTTTTATTGATTTTTAATCACATACAATCCCAATCATGGAGATTTCTCATTTGGCTACTCCCAAACACTTGTTTTTGTCAGTCATTTCAGTCTTGTCTGACTCTTTGTGACCCCATTTGAGGTTTTCTTGACAAAGATACTGTAATGATTTGACATTTTCTTCTCCAGGTCATTTTACAAATGAGGCATCTGAGGCAGAGTTTAAGTGAATTCCCAGGGACACACGACTAGTTAATGTCCAAGGCTGAATTTTAACTTGTCTTCCAACTCTCAGTATAATCTGTAAATCTTCCTAAAGTTATCATTAACTACCTGTTACTCTGTAATTCATACATTCTATCACTCCAAAGCAATATAAAATTTGGCTTTGAGGCGAGCTAGAACTCTGAAACAACAGATTTTTGGCATCCTCTATAAAAAGGAATGTTTTCCCTTCAATCAAAGAGATAGATTTGCTTTAATGTGAAATTGTCATTCATTGCTCTAGTGATTTCATGCCAGGCTGTGTGTGACTTCTCCCTGAGCTTGTTTTTTATTGGCTTTTATACATAATGATGTATGACTTTAGAAAATCTTGCCCAGATCATGGCCCCTCTAACCCCAAGAGACTCCCTGTAACCAAATTTAGAGTCAAATATGGCAATTGAAAATTTTCATGTTCATACTTATGTTGACTCAAGAAAATTGTAACTTTCTCACAACCCTCACTATCCTCCCCCCAAAAAAATTCCTCTCTTTTCAGGAAGTGATAGCACACTCCAAATTCTCTCTCTCTCTTTCTCTCTCTAGTACTATAAAATGTTCTTCAGGCAAATGTAAGGGCTTATTTAAATTGCCCCTTGAATTTAGCAGTAGCATTGCTTATCAGTTTCATCTATGTGTGAGTTGTTGGACAAAGCTGGGCATTATTTAAAGCCATTGGAATGAATTTGATAAAGGGCATCATCTAATTTCAGATAATAGTCTTTCACTGTATTCCTTCTAAGCTCAAGCATTATATCTATGTTTATAGAGCAATACATGTTGTTCAATAATTTTCAGTTGTGTCTGACTCTTCATGACTCCATTTGAGTTTTTTGTTTTTGTTTTTGTTTTTTTTTGACAAAGATGCTGTAGGAAATGTCAAACCACATCTTTCTCCAGCTCATTTTATCAATGAGGAAATAGGCAAACAAGATGAAGTAACTTGTTAAGAATCACACAATTATTAAATGTTTGAGGCAAGATTTGATTTTTTTATTTATTTTTAAACTTTGATAGTATTTTTTTCAATTACATAAAAAGATAGTTTTCCACATGTGTTTCTGTAAGATTTTGAATTTCAATGTTTTTCTCCTTTCCTCTCTTCCATCCCTTCCTCCCAAGACAGCAATCTGATACAGATAATTCATGTGGAATCATTTTAAATATATGTCCATATTAGTCATGTTATGAAAGAAAAAATCAAAACAAAAGGGAAAAGCTATTAAAAACAAGCAAACAAAAAAATGAAGATGGAAATAGTATGCTCTGATTTCTATAGTTCTCTCTCTGAATAAAGATGACACTTTTTATCCCAAGTTTATTTGGAATTTTCTTGAATCATTATATTGCTGGGAAGTGTTAAAGCTATTATAGAAGATTATTATATAATTTTGCTGTTACTGTGTGCAATTTGAGATTGCATTTGAACTCAGGTCCTTCTGATGTGAGACCCAGTACTTACCTATTAAGCCTAGCTGCCCCAACCAATACAGGGGGCATCAATAAATGTTTAACAAATGGGATCTGGAGGGAAAATGTGTGTACGCATACTTTTACATTTAATTTGCAGTATTAACAATATGTTAAATCTAAAATCTGAATAAAATATCTGAAAATTTAACAATTCCCACAATTGGAGCTGTTTCCAATACATCCTTTTCAGTAAAGTAGAAAGCATGTGGGATCTGTAGTCAGAAGGTTTGGAAATAAACCTATAAGTATACACATTTGGCTCCTGAAAGCAAATTGAAAATTAATATTACCTTAGTACTGTTTTCAGAGTATCAGACAAGGCAGCTGAAGAATTCAGTTCTGCCCATTTGCATTATTTTTAGAGTAACTTTTAGAGGGAAAATAATACTAAACTTTATATGTGCATCTTATTCCCTGTTTATTACATTATTACCTTATCTGTTTAGTGGGCATAATGTAAGACCTAAAGTTAGAAAGACTGTGATTTAAATTTTATTTCACTTTCTTGCTGTGTGGTTGTGAACCTTTATTTCTTCATCTATAAAACATTCATAATGACTACTGGGCCCCCAATGTCACAGATTTATTGTAATATTCAAATGTTGTAATGTATGTAAAGTGTTTGTGTAAACTTGGAAGTGCCTTAATCAAGTAGCTTAATGCTATTTTCATTATTGGAAGGATTAAGACAAGGCAGTCCTTGTGTATCAGGAAAGGTAATTAGTTCAGCTACTACCCTTAGATTTTTAATAATCCAGCTTAAATGCAGATAAGGGGAAAAGAAAGCACAAATCTAAACTTTCCCTCCTTAGAGTAAGATCAGGAGGTTATAAAGCAGTATACCAAAAATCCTAGAGATTCCCTATGACTATGAATCATTGAACTTTTCATTTGCTGAAGAATTAAAACTGTAAGTAATCCAAAGGGCAGTAAATACATGCAAAGTAGCTGTAAGCTAGACTATATGATCAACAATGATTTGAAAAGATGAAATATTCAAACAATTATTAACAATGAAATTTATGAGCATAGAAGGAAATTAAATAATCATGTGTGGAGGGAAATATGGAGTAAGAAAATTTAGGTAGTAGAAGTGCTACTCTGGTTATTGGCATTCAGCCTATGACTTCATTGGTATTGGGAGCTTCCATTGAGGATACGAAATTTTATATCTGAGAAATGGAGAGAGGCTATGGACATCACTGGGGAAAATACAAAGAAGGGAATAGGAAAGGCAAAAGGCAAGGATTTAAGTACTTATTTCATACCAAATATTTTGTTGTGTGCTTTACAAATATTCTCGTATTAGCATCAGTACATGAGTAAATCTTCCTGTCCCCATGGATAGCCTTCTATCCATTATGTGATATTGCCTCTCTCTGTGCTAGAATTCAATGACTATCAAGTGAGCCAGAGGCTGGTTTCTGAGGCAGGTGTCTGGTTGAGTAACTTAATTGTTAACGGAAGGATTTTCAGAGAAGACTGGACAAACATGTGTTGAGTATATTATAGGGAGCAATTTATTTTTTGGTATGGTTTGGAATGGATGGTCATTGAGGTTTCTTCCAACTCTAAAATCTGATCTGTGTGATTCTTTTTTTTTTTTTTTTTGGCTGAGGCAATTGGGGTTAAGTAACTTGCCCAGGGTCACACAGCTAAGAAGTGTTAAGTGCCTGAGACCAAATTTGAACTCAGGTCTTCCTGACTTCAGGGCTGGTGCTCTATCGACTACATCACCTGGCTGCCCCTGATCTGTGTAATTCTAACATTAATGAAAAGACCTGAAAAAGAATGGGTGAGAAGGCAAATAACAGATAACTGAGCTCTCACAACAGTAAGATCATACATTCAGAACTTCTGACAATATTAAATTTCTTTAGGTAACAATAGTGTTTAACAATTTGCATTTGAACTTGTGGCAAATATCAAAAGAAGAACCTCTATTTTATAATTTGTCAGAAAATACAGTGCTATTTGCTACAATATTTCAGTGACCTGCAATTTTGCCAATGTGTATAATTTAGTTCATTAGTTCTTATGCAGTTTAATAAAAATCTTCTGGTCAAGATTCTCTCCTAACTTCCTAGGTTTGTTCTTGGACAACAATCTTAAAGTCTGTCACTGTTCTGATTCCCAAAGATCTTCCAGCTTACTAGAATATGTCAGAGCTTGTGTTCCACCAGCATTCCTTCCAGATTCATTAACATATCTCAGAGAGAGAGAGAACAAACAGAATGTTTACTTGTGTAGGATATTGTTTAAGGATCAATACAAAAGGAAATCCTTTCTTTTCTTTAGAATATTTTAGTCTCTAATAACAAGCATATGAAGAAGGATGTGTTACATTTCTGCTTCTAATTTAAAAGGAAAATTGAGTTGCTCCCAAAGGAATATTCATTCACTTATTTACTTTTTGTATTGACATTCAATTAATAACTACTCAGAGCAGAATGGAGGTCACTGAGTATGCTATTTAAATATAGCGTATTGCAACTTAGTGTCACAAGAGACACTTTTAGGAAAGGCCAGTCAACAGGTTGCAATGTCACATACATTTTAGAAGTATAAAAAGGGCAGACAATGATAGTATTTGCTTATTACATTTATTAAATAACTTACATATATAAATAAATAGTTGGTGATTAGTACAACTGATATTAGAAAGATAATCACTTATCTTTTTTTGAACAAGA
This sequence comes from Myrmecobius fasciatus, assembly GCA_023553655.1. Classification (NCBI taxonomy): domain Eukaryota; kingdom Metazoa; phylum Chordata; class Mammalia; order Dasyuromorphia; family Myrmecobiidae; genus Myrmecobius; species Myrmecobius fasciatus. The sequence continues at coordinate 169,586 of JAJPUD010003589.1, forward strand.
GATTTAGAAAGCCTTTTATTACAAAATATATATGACCACTATTGATTTCAAAATCAAATTATTCCTTGAGGAATTCTTCAGTGTGGAACTAACTCTTACTTTTTCTAATCATTGTCCCACAAAGTTGATCTTTTCGTCCCCTTTCATAAGGAAAATGTATTTTTAATATTAAAGAAGCAGGGTCAATTTACACAATTAAATGTACTTTTGTTCTTTTATTAAAATAAGCTTGATGGTTACTGAAGACAGTAGCAAAGTTTGAGACTAATTTGGTTTATAGAATTGAGTTCTGGCATTTGAACAATATTTATTATTATATAAATGTTTATATCATTGTATAAAATTATCAATTATAACAGATTATCAATATATTCATTAAGAGCATAGGTTTCAAGATGTAAGGGAGCATGAATATATCATTAAAGGTATGTTACCATTTTAAAGTAGATCCTTCTACAAAGGCAGGACTTCCAAAGGCAAATGGGATATTTTTCATGAATTTTTGCTGTGCATTTAATTTACATTTAAAATACTAGTCCAATACCATTGAAAACAGTAGAGTCAAAATGCAAATCAACCAGACTTAATTTGCCTTTATAGTAAGTTTATACCAACTGCTTTAAAAAAAAATTCAGTATTTTCTGGCATGATCCATAAAGAGCAATCACATGTGACTCTATTTAGAAAAAAAACTGGAAATCTTCCAAGAGATATTAAATTTCATCATGATTCCTATATTCCAAAATATTGCAAAGAAAGAAAGTTTAGATCAGCTTTAGTTCTCTGTTATGCATATCTATCATCAGTTATCTAGTTATATTTATTAATGAACATTTTTGGATGACATTTTTATGCTGAGAAAGAAGGCAATAACTTACTCCCTTTTTGCCAAAGTACATTTAAAATATAATTGACTTTTTTGTGCCTTTTGCCATCAGAGCATTGTTTTGCATTGTGATGCTATTCATTTTTAATTGTCCTTTTATAGTTTATGCTTTTTGTTTTTTGTAAAGGTGGTTTGGTAGTTGTAAAATGTTAGACTTCATTGAAGCAAGACAAATATTTATTTGAACAGATATATTATTTATACTGTTAAAAAATGGGTCTATTTTACTTTATCAGCAACTAAGGGAAAGGTTAATGGCTATGATGTATCTTTTATGTTGTGTGTGAAACATGGAGTGTTCTGCACTGTTAAGATTTATAGAATAGAAGACAAAGCATGTGCTATTCCAAGCATTCCTTTAACAGTAGACTATAAACATGAAACTGAACTTATCTGTCAAAAACAAAGTTAAAATAGCATTAAGGAAAGTAGAAAAAGCCACTATTTCCCTTACCCTCTTGCCACAAGCTCTGTAATTTGGCCAACATGATTAATGAGTGCTGCTTGGTATTTATTTGTTTTTCTCCTGAGTTTCTCCAAGTCCCTACAACTCACCCATCATGCAAGGGTCAGAATATGATTATAGAGCTTTGGAAGAACATGCTTGAGATTTCTCTACAAGTTTGAGAAAAGAAAACAGTTTTTCATCTATCTGAAACAAAATAGGGGGGACATTATTATGTCTATGACATGTTTAGAACAAAGCCAAACAAAAAGAAATCCATGACTTACATCAAAGGAAACAAAATCAATAATTTTCCTTTTAAAATAATATATTAATTTTAAATCATTTTCAAATATATCTTACCTACCCAGAGAGCCACCCCTTTTTAACAAAGTATAAACAAAAGGGTTGGGAAAAACTCAAAAATGAAAATTTCAACTAAATTTCACAGTGCATGCAGTATGTCATAACCATGATCCTCCATTTCTGAGAAATAAGGTAGAGAAATGCATTTTCTCAGTTTCTCTAGAGCTGAAATTATTGGTATTAAAACTATAGAGTATATCCTTCCTCTCTCCTTCCCTCCTTTCCTCTTTCCCTCCCTCTCTCCTTTTTTCTTCCTTCCTTCCTTTTTTCCTTCTTTCCTACCTCCCTCCCTGCTTTCCTCCTCCCTCCCCACCCTCCCTTCTTTCCTCTTTTCTTTACTTCCTTTCTCTCTTCTGCCTTTGAGAATTTGTTCATGCTGTTCCCTTCACTGAACCTTTTTTTTTTTTTTTTTTTACTTTTCTTTTCTGCTCTTAGGTAGAAAACTCTTTTCTTCCAAGGACTGGGAATCTCTGATACAGAAAATGTGGGAATTACTTCTTAAAGGTCTTCCTTGGTTTTATTTTATTTTGTTTCTTATATTTGCTTTCTTCCCTCCAGGGGTTATATTTGGCAACCCAATGAATAAAACTACTTTCATGCTTTTCTGTGGCCTGTTTTCATGCTCTTCTATGATAACTTTAAAACAAGTAATCAGCTTTCTCTTATTCTCTCAGTTAGCTAAAGATTAATTCTATTCTCTTTGGGGCCTTCAAGACTTTTAGGAGTGAGCATTAGGTACACAGCTGTGTTTTATTCACAATTAAAAAGGACTATTCTGATTTGTGACCTGACAGAATTGATTGGAGGACTAGCTGACTTAGAGTTCTTATCAAGACAAAGGCCCAACCAATCATAGTCCCCAAATTTAGTATCTATTTATAGGGTTAATGGGATTTTTCTTTCATCATAGTGATCATCTAACAACTAGTACAAAATTTTTGATTTGCAATTAGATTTATTCAGATGATTGAGTCTAGATGATAATGGGGATAACATCTTTATTTTCTAGTATGGGAGATATCAGTTCATATTATGACCTGCACCAGGCATAGCTGATGGCCCTGCTTTGCATGTCATTGCTGGAAGTAATTTCTGAAAAGGTGATCCCTGATTATTTCCACCATTATGTGAAACAATATGTGAAAACAATTCTTTTGAAAAGAAACTTTATAATTAAAATGCCACTTGAGAAGTAATGAAATGATTCTTGCTACCAAATTTAGATTTTCTTCAACATAGAGACTAAAGTACTACAGAACAATCCATTCTCATCACCAATTATCCTAGGTTACAAAGACTAATTTCAGAGGCTAGTTAAATAATTAATTCTGTCTTCTCTTTCCCTAGGATTTAGTAACAAACATTAGTTGTAGGTTTATATGATAAATTTTACTTCCACTACTAAAAGCTAAACTAAACTAATACACACTTTGCTTATTTAAACAGGGCTTATTGAGGGGGTTTTTGAAGTTGATTGGGTCTCAAAATCAATTGTAAAGGTAACTTGTTCAAATATTTATTTTAAACCTATAATGGGACATCATATATTATCATTTCCCACAATCTTTAAAGGCAGGCAGAAGTGGTCTATCTCAACCACATTGTAACTACCGGTTAAGCTGCTTTTTCTAGTATAGAACAAAACCCCTCTCTTCTGATGAAGCTCTTTATAAAAGATTTCATCTTTTTTTTCTGGATTTGAAGATTTATGGCCCTCAGATTAGAAAAATATGTGATTGAGTTTGTTGGAAGTCTTTTTGAATTCATGATTTTTCTTTTGGGCCTTGACACAATTCAACAACTAATTTACCTTAAATGTAGATAACTATTATCTAGGTGGGAGAACTTTTGTACTTGGATGTTTTTTATAATTAGTTTAATAATGAAACATACCCTTTCTGTAATCTTAGGACCCAATCCTTGTTTTGAGTTAGATGAATTATTTAGTTTATTTTAAAACAATTATCCTGTAAATAACCTTGGAGAAAACTTCTATTATTGTAGAATAGAGGGGTAATTTTAAAATTTTCTGAAAAAGTTATAAGAAGATTTATATAGAAAATTATGAACTCTTCACATGCAAGTAAAATAAAATGGGATTCAATATAATTTATATGTTTCTACTACTTAGGAAGGAAATGTATAATAATAGTCTGAGAGATTGAACATAGCATAATTTTAAGAGGGAACAATTCCTACCTAAGAGCATACTCCATCACTGAGTCATACTTCTACAGGCAGAAATTTACAAGTAAAAGTGATACCTACTTGCAAGTGGGCTGCACTAGTCACCCAAGGTAGTATTCTGAAGGAAACTATCATCTACCAATCATCTTCTACTTCCTTCAACACTGCATTGAGTTTAATTTCTGTTAAGTATGTCTGCAGAATTGCAACTCATTTCATTTTACATAGCACTTTTTAAAGACAACTTATAGTGTAAAATATTTTCTTTGACTCTTGTGTTTCCAAACACGGCTGTCTTCCTGAATAAGCTTTAAATTTAATATTATTATTTTCCATTTTCTTTGTATACCATATAGTGTCTATTAGAGTATAGTGATCATATTAAACATTCAAGAGCTATTGATAAATGATTAAATAAAATAGATTCAGTTAGTTAAGCTTGAGACTACTACATAGGCATGGAATTTGAATTGCTTGTAAAGTCATTGTTCTTTCTTTCTTCACTATTTTGTATTTTATACTAGTTAAATATACAGAGTAAATTTTCATGTGGAAAGAAGTGTTAACAGGTGAACAAAGCAACAGACTCAGGACCCAAAATGAATGTGAGAGGCTGGAATGTTGGGCTGAAACGAATATGATGAAATGTACAATAGTGATAATGGTGAATTCATCACATCATATGCCTAGAATGAACTACAAAGGTAATCCAGAACAATCTTCATTTGATAGATGAAGAAACTGGGACCCAGGAAGTTTAGGTGACTTGCAAAAAAGTCACACATAGCAAATGAATATATTTATGAATTAATTAATAACTAATAAATTTTCTCTGGCTTTAAGAAAATAGAACTAGCAAAAGTGGTTGACACCTCTCACAATACTGCTTCCAAATTTTTTATTTTGTAAATGTGGAAGTTAAATTCCAAAAGAATAAATTGATTTGCACAAGGTATTGCAGTTGAAGAAATGTAGTTAGAAACTAAATTTTATTTGCTAATATTGGCACATCATAATACATTTGCAGTATATTATTAAGATTGTTCTACTCTATAAAGATTATTTTAGATAACAATTCTATCCCAGAAAGGTTTGTTTTTGGATCTTAGTTGTAGAGTTAGAAGGTGACAACTGGTTTTGAGTACAATCGTTTTCAAACCATAAGAGTAAATATTAGAAAGTTTAGCTAAGCTCCAGTGAAAGAACATCCTTAGATATGTCATATCCAGATTTGACTAAATTCTTATTATTTTTTTCTATGGTGAATGAGATAGCTGTGTCCTTCTCTCACTCTATCACAGGATACATCAGGACTATAGAAGATGACAATGGCTTTTATAAGGAAGGTCTTAGCTCTTATTGCTTTTCTTTATCCGATGTCACAGATGAGCATACTCTAGATGTTTTGCCATCAGTGCTCCAAAAATACAAGCAGAGAATCACAGAATATTCTGCAAGGGTTTTGGAGTTTCTAGAAAAAGGACATAAGAATGTAAGATGGAGTTTTAGGAAGAAGGATGGATAGGTCCAGAGAAACACAAGAGAGCCTAGGTTTCCCAAAAGAGAGAAGCATTTTGGACTGTTATAGATGTTGTCTCTGCCTTTATCCAAGATAGCTATAAAATATGGAATATACAACATAAAAGAGAGCATCTTGTGATATTTCATTTACTATTTCCTTCAAAAGATCATAATTTTGAAACCAAGAGGCATTAGAAATTATTTAATCCAAATTTCTTAATTTACAGATTTGGAAAACAGGACCCAGAGAACAATGGGATCATAGATTTACAGCTCAAAGAAACCATATAAATCATCTAGTCCAACTCAATTTTAGGTATCAGGAAACTGAGCCTGAGAGAGTTCTAAAATTTGTCCAAGGTTCAAACATTTTGTCAGATTTGAATTAGTATTTGTCAAAGCTGAACTTGGACCTAAGCCTTCTCTTTACTCCACAATAAGACCCATAAATGATAATTAATTTAATTAAGATAAATTGGTTAATTACCACTTATTTTCTAGATCAAAGTTTATTAACCATTTTTTTCTGAGCACCATGGATTTTTTGGTTACCTATAGGCTCCTTATCAAAAAATAATATATATTTTTAGTAAAACTTTTTATTTTCAAAATATATGTGTAGATAATTTTCAACATTCACCCTTGCAAACCCTTGTATTTCAAAGGTTTTTCCCTCCCTTCCCTTCACCTCCCCTAGAAGGGAAGTAATCCAATATATGTTAAACGTGCAATTCTTCTATATATTTCCACAATTATCACACTCAATGATACACACAAGAAAAATCAGATCAAAAAGGGAATAAATGAGAAGAAAACAAAAAGCAAGTAAACAACAACAAAACAGTGAAAATACTATGTGGTGATCCACACTCAATTCCAACAGTTCTCCCTCTGAGTGCAGATGGCTCTCTTCATCACAAGACCATTGGAACTGGCCTGAATCACCTTATTATTGAAAAGAGCCACGTACATCAGAATTGATCACCACATAATCTTGTTGTTGTTTTCAGTGATCTCCAGGTTCTGCTCATTTCACTTAGCATCAGTTCATGTAAATCTCTCCAGACCCCTATAAAATCATCCTGTGGATCATTTTTTATAGAGCAATAATATTTCATAACATTCATATTACATAACTTATAAAGCCATTCTCCAACTAATGGACATATACTGTTTCCAGTTTTTTCCCACTATAAAGAGGACTGCCACAAACATTTTTGCACATGTGGATCCCTTTCTTAAGTTCTTTATGTATTTATGTATTAGTGTCCCAGTTTTTCCACTTCCCTTCTAACATTCATAATTAACTTTTCCTGTCATCTTAGCCAATTTGAGAGATGTGTAGTGTTACCTCAGAGTTATCTTAATTTGCATTTATCTGATCAATAATGTTTTGAATACCTTTTCACGTGACTATAAATGATTTCAATTTCCTCATCTGGAAATTATGTGTTTATCCTCTGACCATTTTTCAATTGGAGAATGGCTTGAATTCTTAAATATCAATTCTCTCTATATCTTAGAAATTAGACTTTTATCAGATCCCTTGAATATAAGATTTTCCCCCTAGTTTATTACTTCCCTTCTAATCTTGTTTGCATTGGTTTTGTGTGTAGAAAATCTTTTAAACTTAATGTAATCAAAATTATCTATTTTGCATTCCATAATGTATTCTAGTTCTTCTTTGGCTGTAAATTCTGTCCTTCTTCACAGATCTGAGAGATAGACTATCCTTTATTCTTCTAATTTGTTTATGATATCACTCTTTATATCTAATTCATGAACTCATTTGACCTTATCTTGGTATATGGTGTTAGGTGTGGGTCAATGCCTAATTTTTGCCATACTAATTTCCATTTTTTCCAGGATTTTTTGTCAAATATTGAGTTCTTATCCCAGAAGCCAGGGTTCTAAGTTTATTAAACACAAGATTACCATAGTCATTGTCTATTGTATCTTGTGAATCTAACCTAGTCCATGGTTGATCATCCATGATCATCTATTTCTTAACCAGTATCAAATAGTTTTGATGACTGTTGATTTATAATATAGTTTTACGTCTGGCACAGTTAGGTCACCCTCATTTGCATTTTTTTCCATTAATTCCCTTGAAATTCTTGAACTTCTGTGCTTACAGATGAACATTGTTATTGAAAAATAATATTTCTAAAAATAGATAATACATGGGTTACACAGGAAACCAATTATAATGAAATAAATTTTTGAAAAAAATATTTCTAAGCATTAATAGATCCCACATTAAGAAGCTCTGCTTTGAGTTCTTTTCTACAACCAATTGCAATTCTAAGTAACAATGGTAAGTAGCACAAAATTTTGGAGCATTAAAACATTAGTAATGTAACAAAGACAAATATAATTCTGAAAAAATATGGTAAAACTAGTGTTTTCAAATCATATAACTCACTATTTTAAGTAAATGATAATGAGAAAGTTCCCAGTCAATCCATATTCTAGGTACTCTATTTACTGGTAAAAGGGACAGACAGTCAAGCTGACCACTAAAAAGTTCTAGTGATATTCCACGATATCTAATAGCTTCCATTTGACATTTTGAACTTGTGTGAAGATATAACAATTAGTATCATAAGTCAAATATTGAATTGTAAATTAATATGATTATAGTAATATTAATTGACTTTGGTACCTGTTTGATCTTGAAGAAGAAAATAGGTCAAATATATTTGCAGACATTTATAGAAGTCCTACTATCTATAACATTCTTATTAATGCACTATTGTAAAGAAAATAAATTCCTCAAATAACTGGGGATTGGTTATAAGAAAATGAAGTACTGATTTGCATAATATGTCTTTTGAGATTCCCCTCTCATTGTAATAGCACAATTTATTTGTACTGTCCAAGAGAGAAGCCTCCTTATCTCCCAAGGATAGAAAGGAGTCAGAAACACAGAAAAATTAAAAAAAAAATAGTTCAAAGAAGTTTTAGATGTCATAATAAAAGATTAAGGAATAGAAATATTTCTTGACAGGAATATATTTTATTTTCATTTGTTATCACAAATTCTAATTATATTCTGAATAGCTTGATGTAGATAATGGGCTTTTATCATTTGCTTTTTGATACTTTCCCTATATATCCATACTCTATTTTTTTAAAGGAAATATTTTTTTTCCTTCAAGATTTTGAGAAATGATTCTTTTTTGTCCAATTATATTAACTTTATTTCTTAAGGATTATATTTTTTATGTTAAGGCATTTGAAAATAAATTTTCTGTATTTTTATTTTTCATCACAGTTTCATAGAGCCAAAAAGAGGTTCTTTTAGCAAACCAAAGAGGAAGGATCTTATCCATGGTAGGATGGCAGAAATAAAGTAAAATATCAATAATTATAATGGTCAACTTGATTCTAACAATTTCCAGCTCAATTTACCATTTCAATCAATTTGACAATTTAAGAAAAAAAAAGCTTTAAATTGGGATTTTTAGTATCTAAAATGATGTTTGACCTGTTTTCTATTACTTTCCTTTTAAAAGTCATTAACTGAAAAACTTTATTATCCCTTGGCCATTTTTTCACCTTTCTAAAGTGATGAGTTAACATAAGTTTAATTGAAATCAATGGGAAAAATCACACACATGTACACACATACATATGTGTGCACACAAGTATACATACATACATGGCTCCTAAAATTATTAATTTCATTTATTTTCTATCTAGTCTTCATTCTAAATATTCAGATTATAGAACAATTACTTTTGGTAGTTCAGGATCTAAGATGTGGCCCATATGCATAGAAGACATTTAATAAATGTTGTGTTGAAAGATTAGCTCTATGTAATTTCCATTCAGACAACAAGTTGAATTTATTTACAGACTCAAAGTACTTTTGAAAAGTAGCATGCCATGGATCCTGAGGGCTACTGCAGAAGAAATTGACTACCAAGCAGGGATAGTAAGTTCATGAATTCTTTGAACACCTTCAACTTTATTACTATGGCTAGGAACTTCACTACTCAAGCTAGAACACAGAAATAGAAGCAACTAAAGAAAAAAAAAAAGTAGAAGCTTCTCAAAGAATCAGTATCAAGATTTAAAATTACTCTCTATAAAAGGGAATTGAATGAATATTCTTGTGAAATATTCTTAATAGTTTTCTTTAAGAGACTGAGTGTATTATCAGATTTTGATAGTAGATATTTGATATCTACTCAAAGACAGATTTAAAATTATGTATTCAAAATTTATTATACAGATTATAAAATTTAGGCCAAAAAGCAGTATGCATCTTGTCTCCCATCATATGGGATGCAAGGAGCAAAAGCAGGACTCAAAACTAAGTTTTTTGATGTTATCTATAACTGGTGATATTTTCACTTCAGTAAAATGCCACAAAATCTTTCTAGGGCCAAACAGTATGAAGCATATCTCTTCAGGAAGTATAGAGGAAGACAGGGGAAGATCCTTTTCCCTCCAGAATGTCATCTAGGAACTTCATATTTTAATTACTTACCCTTGTTAACTAAGTGGTAAACTGTTGTTTCTATGCTGTTGGAGGATTAGAAGTACATTCAAAATCCAGCATCTTGTAGCTTTTTAGCCATGAGACAAATCCTCAATTACCACACTTGCATTATAATCATGCATTTGACTACTAAAGAATTTTATGTTTACTTGATTATGTGGTGCTTTATATCCTTAGACCTAAAATGGTTCTTGACCAGTCCAACTTTTCTCATCCCAGTTATCTTGTCCATTTTCCTGGAAATCCTTATCATCATGAACTTAAAATTATAAAATTCATTTATAATGACACTTGAAATATGTAATTTATTGAAAATAGGAAATATTATGTAAGTTAGGATGTGAATTAATTTTTAAGGCCAAAATTGAATAGTAGGAAATTTTATCTTTTATTAAGGTCATTCTTTCTGATGTAAATGAAAGTTGTCAATGGTTATTTATTTAGATAATTTCATAATGTTAATAATAGAAAATTACCCTTTTCCCATTTTAAAATCATTGTTAGAGATAAGGACTAAATTAATTGTGCTTCACAGGAGTTTCAAAAGATATGACTTAATCATGATAGAAACAGATATTTATAATTCTATATAATTTCACTGTATAGTTGAACTCTATTGTAATAATTTTAAGTGGTTTAATTTGAATATAATTTTATAAATGCATTGGAAAACAAAAAGAATAATAGTCAAATGCAGAGAGATATAGTGAAAGAAACAGAAACAGAGGTAAACAAAGACAAAAATCCCAACATGGAGTCACAGAGTTGGACACAATTGAAAAAGATTAAACAACAACAACAACAAAACAGATTTATTATTGAGATTTATTATTATTGAGAATAAACATTCCTGGAGATTAGGAATTCTAGACTGTTGTGGGCCAAAGTGGCTAAACTAAATTTAACATAAATAGGATGAACCGTTATGTTTAGATATATAGGGTGTCATGTTGTCTAAGGAGACGTGAATTTGCTGGAATTGAAACAAAGCTCACTTTCCAATAATGGGATTGGATCCATGAATAGCCCCTGAACTTTCAGCCTGAGTGAAATGGGATGACAGAGGCAATGATGATAATGATAATAATTTATAAAGAGAATGAAGGAAATAAACATATGTATCTATTTTGTGCCTGGCAATATAAGAGATATTTTACAAATCTTTCATTTGATCATTAAGACATCCTTAGGAGAAAGGTATTATAATTATTTTCATTTCACAGTTGAGGGAACTTAAAACTTAATTGACTTCCTCAATAATAATTTTACATAATAAGTGTATGAAGTCAGAAATGAATTCAGATCTTTCTGACTTCATAATTTTTTAATTTCCTAATTCCAAATTCAGGATCTACTCCTTGTTGCAGGTGATGCAGGAGATAGATAATAGGGCTTGGAGTCAGGAAGACTCAATTTCCTTACTTCAAATCTATCCTTAGACACTTACTGGTTTTGTGATCCTGGTCAAGTCACTTAACTCTGATTGTTTCCATTTTCTCATCTGTAAAATGTTATGGAGAAGGAAATGGAAGATTACTTCAGTACCTTTGCCAAGAAAATGCCAAATGGAGTAATGAAGAGTTGGGCGTGACTAAAACACTTTTGAAAAACAACAAAATTAAGTAATTAATTGAATCCATGCTAATTTTGCTCTAAATTTGTACATTGATAGATGAAAACAATTGGAATTTTTCCATGCAAAACCAAAAGCTTTATAAATAAAATTAGATTGTCTTTCTTTTCTTTTTTTCTCTGAATTTTGAGACTAATTTACCTAAACTGGAAGTGCAACACTCACAGACCTATCCCATTATGGATTGTTACAGGAACTTTGGTCTCTTTGTAACCTGGTGTAGCTTGCTCCTCCGTAAGCAATCCAACTGCTTCTCCCAATTGACCCTATCCTCAAGGGCCACCATATTGGGCTTTATAGTGTGAACACTTAATTGGTTTAGTCCACTTTACCTCAGAATTCTTAAATTCAAGTGATTCACCAGCCTCAAATTTTCTGGTACTAGAGATTACAGGCTGTCATAGATTTATTTGAAAATTATATCCCATACATATTCAAAAGATTTATATGATCAGAAGGAAAGCAGAACATGAATATTTTAGTTATTTCATTAGTTCAGTCAGTTTATGTGCATTATTTGAGTCCTACTATTTGATTAGGTATATTTATAAAATAGATTAAGACCAAAGTCTTTCTCTTCCACAAGAAGACGCTATTTTCAATACCAATATACCCTGTGCACTTAACATGATTCTATTTGCAATTCCATTAATATGTAACTTTTAGTTTATTTAATGTATCTAACTCAATATTATGAAATTCCACAAATTTTAACAATTTCAATTAAGTAACTTTCCATTTGACATATTTCTTTTTGTTTCTCTACCTCTAGACAAGTAGAGTTTTTTTTTTTTTTTGTTTTGTTTTGTTTTGGTTTAGATTTTTTTTTCCTTCGTCTCATCTGAAATATATTAGGTCCCCCCCCTTCCTTCAGAGTTGTACTCAGGTGCCTAATGTATATCTTTCTTGATATTTCCTTCTCTACCTTCTTCCCTTTATGTTATATCTCAGACATATATATATATATATATATATATATATATATATTTCAGATAACTCAGTTATCCACCTGTCTCCCTACTGAAATTCCTTAACATTATTTTTTTTAGATATTGTTGTTATTCACCTGTGTAAATGCCATAGCTCTATAAGAGAATATTAGTTCATTGAAAGCAGCAGGTTGGAATTTATTTATTTATTTTAGAGGGGTAGGGGTCAGGGTTGACTTTGTATTTATTATAGTCACTAAGGAAAAATGCAACTAAGAATGTCAATAACAATATAGTGAAATTTTTTAAAGTTAACAGAGTATTGTTCTAAATTCTCTAGATCATATAGAATATAACTGTAGTAAAAATCTGTCATTAAGTAGTCAATACTAAATAGGGTACATTTTAATCCCAAAGGTAAATTCTGAGATATTTCCAATTTTTATCAGTTCTGAGATATTCCCAATTTGTATCACTTAGTTTATCAGTTAGTTACTTAAATGAAGATACTGATATTAAATTAATATTTGTTGATGAAGTCAGATATAATTGTTGCTAATGACAATTCATTTGTGTGATGACTAAATAATCATGTGTCTAGAAAAAGAATAAAAAACAAGTAATATTTTTCCCTATGAGCTTTTTAAGTAATATATGAATCCAAACGAGAGTATTTAACTATATTTTGCCTGAATAACATTCTGCACAAAAAAAGCAGCATTATAGGAATATAATTGGATTACTCGTGACCAGTTCAATGGGTCACCTAACAATCTATGCTGCCAAAAAAAGTATCAATTTATTTTAAACCAAACTACAATCGATAATGTCTGTAAAAAGAATGTTATGATTATTTATTTTAAAGATTTATGTAACATCTGCTTAAGGCAGGGATTCTTAAACCTCTATTGGTGTGTATTATGGAACCCTTTGACAGACTGAGGATGAAAATAAACTGCTTATCAGTATAATATTTTTGAACAATTAAAAGAAATGCTTAATTTCAGATAGAGATTACTGAAAACAAAGTTGTAATTTTTCCCACCCAAATATGTCAAGTTCCTAATATCTGTCTACAGAACTCTAAGTCAAAACTATTGCTTTGAGGATTATCATAGATAAGAAATATTTGTGTGCATCTATTTTAATGTGTAGATATAGATAAATACTTGTCTGCACATATATTTCTGTAAGTTGCATTTTAATAATCCTAAGCTTTAATAATGACTTTTTTCATTTAATTAGTTGTTGATTACAGATATAATTTCATGATATACATTTAAATATATTGGAAAACATCTTTTGAAAACTTTAAAATATGATATTTTAAAATACTGAAAACTATATACATATATATAAACCTTTTTATAAATGCAAGATATATTAATAGATGATATATAAAAAAACTATTATAGATGATAGAAAGTTTAAAATGAATTATTAGAAGGAAATGTATCCAGAGCAAATTAAAGAGAGGAACTAAGAAATGTCAAAGTACTAAACTGTGAGATCACTACCAATGCTAAAGGGCTTATATGCTATTTAAGAAATATTCCTGAGATTTTGGGTTAAGTTATTATCCAATACATCTGTAAGGCCCTTCAAATTCCTACACAAAAAAGACAAGAAATACCCTCAGAAAGGATTTTATCTTATGAAATAGAGTCAAACATATCCAAATGATACTGAGTTGTTCTTTTGTTTGTTTGATTGTTTTGCAAAATATTTTTGCATAATGTTGCATGAAAACTAAATGTAAAAATAATACTTCTCATAATTGAATTTGAGTTAACAAATATTCATTAGATCACACTGTTTCATGCACTTAAGATGTAACTTTTTAAAATCAATATTTATATTCAATTATCTTATATTCTAATGGTATAATAAATAGAGCATGTTACTAGATAACTATAAGATCTTATTGGCCCAGAAGGTTAGGATATTTTATCCTATTGAAAGTTTCTGATTTTCCATAGAGAAGGTTCTCTAAAGAATGAAGCTAGCTTCCTAGCTGTGTGACTTTGGGCAAGTCACTTAACCCCAACTGCCTCAGCAAAAATGAATAAATAAATAAATAAAGGCAGGCTCCTTTTCCTATTTTTCTATATCTATTCATTCCAACCTGAAATCTTAAGGAAGACCATTTACGGTTTGATTCATACATAAGAACTCTCTAAGAGGGAGGAGAACAATACTCAGTGTTCAGTATAATTCAGGGAGAGAATAGAGGTTGACTTCTTCCATATAAAAGGCATGTTTTAAACACAAATGAGCCAGAACTAAAAAGTTACAAAAATTTAAAATATAAAAGAGTAATCAATGAATTCCATTTCATTTTCTTGTGAAACTGGTAAACATGAAACATGAAAATATTTAGCAGTTCATAGGACTGATGATCAGGAATAGCATCTTCATGTTTGCTCTGAATTTCCTAAGAAAAATCCTCAATGTTCATGTCTTCTGGAAAGCTGGGCAATGACCGCTCCAGATACATATTGGTCATCTTCTCCAAGAATGGTGTAGCTGGGGAAAAAAAAAAAGGTCTCCTTTTGCTTGTCCACTCTAATTGATGAATGCAGAAATTCTACAACTCTTGAACTTGCCCAACTTTCATCAGGACCATAAATGTCCATCTCAGAATTGATGTGTGGTTATCCTTGCTCAGAGTACATACAGAAATATTATATAAAGTAGCCAGTAGTTCAAAATGAAGCTGTTTACTCAAAATGGATGCATAGCTGCCTAAGGAGTGTACTTTCTTTCTTAGTTACAGCAAGTTTAAGACATTGAGCCACAGGGTAACCACACACTTGGGAGATGGAGATAAGAAGTGTATAAATGCCAGGGAAGGGAATCACTGCTTTTAAGATCAACTCCATAAGTAATTTTTCCTAGATTAATGGACAACCTTCTTTTCAAGAACATTCATTACCATCATTACTTTATCACCCCCAGGTACAAGACCTTCAGTTCTGAGTCACATACATCACTGGAAGTGACAAAGGAAGATCACTTAAGGTCTACACTTATTCTATGATATGAACCCCAATTAATTGACAAATATATGATATTTTAAGAAGAAAAAAAACACAAACTACAATGTGGCACAGAAGAAGAGATCAGAAAGGAAAGCTAAACTGTGAAGAAAGCTAGGGATTCTGATGAGTGTAGAGAGAGTACACTCTAAAGCATGAGTCACTAACTGCAAGGCATATAAGAAAGGCATTTGACACCAAATTGTGGAAAGAGCTGATAGGTCAGCTATCTTGCCTGGAAAATAGATTAAGTATAAAAAGGGAAATGACATTATTTAAATCTGGGGAAATAGATGGATTGAGATGATACAGGATTTTTTCTTTAAATCTTTAAAAAAAATATTACTTAGATTTCCTTCTACATGCTTAATTCCTCCCAGAAAACCTTGCCTTATAACAACGAATTTTGGAGTATCTTAAATGCCCAAAAGAGGAGTGTGGCTTTTTTTTTCCCTAAAAGGCAAGAAAATCTTTGAAAACATGAGCAAAATGAGCATTCTTCTGTTTTAGGAATATTGATTTATTTGGAATGTGGAAGATGGCTTAGATAAAAAAGGGATTGGAAGCAGGGAAAGTATTTAGGAAGCTTTTTCAATACTTCATATGAGAGATGATGATGGTCTGAAATAGTGTAATGACTTTATGTGAAGAGAATGGGACAGATGTGAGAGGTGTTGTGAGTATAGTCTTTACAAAACTTGTTAAGAGAGCACAAAACTATAGAGGTCTAGATTTGTTCAGAGAACCTGAGTTCAAATCCCAGTCCTACTAATTATTATATATGTGACCATGGGGAAGTGATCTAGCATCTCTACTTAAGTTTCCCTATCTGTAAAATTAAGAGGTTTCACAGACGCCAACTTCTAGGATAGAGATCCTCTGTTTGACAAAACCAGTATGGAAACAGGAAAGCTAGCTGTCATAATTAGATTAAGACAAATAACTAACCTATATACTTCTTACACTAATGTGATAAAAAAAAATTGGAACTGTGTGCAAATCAGTGAACTGTCTTAACTGCAAACGACTAATAATGAAATTTATTTCCCACATACAAGAGATGCAAAATAAGATCCACATTCTGAGACATGGCCAATATATTGATTTGTTTTGCTGATTTATTCACATTTCTTGCAAGAGAGGCAGGGAGAAAACAAGCATTTATCTCATTTGATCATCAAAAAACAGAACAAAACAAAACAAAAAACCCTGAAGGAAGATGCTATTACTATCTCTGTTTTACAATTGAGGAAATTAAGACAAACAAAAGATAAATTTTACTCAGGGTCACGTGGCTAGTATCTGAGGCAAAATTTGAACTCAGATCTTCTTGATTCTTGGCCCAGTGCTCTATCCATTGTACCATGAGCTGTCCCATAACAGCACAAAATGAAACAATCATGTTAAATAAAGGGAACCAAGCCCATAGCCATTTCTGGATTATTTGGCATTACAAACCATAAGGTTTTTGATATATTTGGTAGTAAAACCACATTCATTCTATCTATAGAAATATATTAAAAATAGGACTATCTTTTCTGGTATAAAATTTGTCTAAAAATGTTGATTTATTCATATGGGCTTGTTTTATCAGGAAATGCTTAATCCAAAATGGAATATCTACAAAGTACAAGCCCATTTGAAAATATATAAAAATTAAACAATTTACATATTAAGAGGGCTTAAAAACAGCCTCTTCAGGAGGCTTTTTCCACGATTCAATTCTCAGCACTGCAGATTTTTCCTATATACTCGATGGGACTTAAACTTTTTCCATTCATGACTTCTTTTCACTGGAGAAATTTTCATGTGACCCCAGGTATATCTATATAAAATAGGTATACAAATCAAACATTTATAGATAATGTATCATAATTTTGTGACCCCTGCATTTAGTTATGAGGCCCCATATGGGGTCTTGATCCACAGTTCAAGAAGCTGGGGTCTAGAACTCCTCATTCAAAACCAACTGTTAATCTTGAAGTTATTCCTATGAAATATACTTCTGTGGTGTGAGAACTTTCTGCTGATCTTTGCAAAGTTATTGAAACACAATGTGTCTATTATAATATCACTTTGCTCTTCCTAATGTGGTAGATCATCTATTATCAAATAATTATAGAAAATAATTTTCCTAAGGTTACTATAATGAAAGAAGAACTTCTAGAACAATAATATTCTTGAGGAAACAGTGTCCCTGAGGAAGAAGAAAAGTAGCTGAAGCTATTTAGTTCATAATGTATGTATAAATCTATGGAAGATGAATCTTGTCTAGAATCTTGTGTTGTTATTTATTTTCTGTCAAATTGGAAAACAGTGACAAGGTTAGAAGCTTTATATAGGAAGAGATCAAAAAAGTACATTTTTCTTAAAGAGAAAGAGTAATCATGATGGAGTTAAAGATGAGGTAGTATTTCTGGGTACCAGAGCCTTTTGAACTTCCAAGAGTGAAAAAGATGAGACCTAGATTCAATATTATAAAGAACATTGCACTTAGAGTTAGAAGACTTTGACTTAAGTTTTTATTCTGTTAATTATTAATTGTGTGACTTTAAGGCACTCATTGAAATCTTGAAGCTTCAATTACTTCATATCTCTCTCATAATTAATGGATTAAATTGAATAAATCTTAATATCTATTCTGGTTCCAAATTGCTGATTCTTGAGAGAGATGCAATGGTAGAAACTTAAATGAAGTCTAAGTCATCAAAAGAGAATTAAATCACTGATGAATGATTGCTTGCTATCTTAGGGATGAGAAGAAGGAGAAGGGAGGGGGAAAATCTGGAACATAAGGTTTTGCAAAAATGAATATTGAAAACTATCTTTCTTTTTCTGCTTACTAGCTATGTGACACTGGACAAGTCACCTAATCACTATGTCCCTCAGAATGAGGGAATTGTATTAGATGGGCTCTAAGGTTACTCTTAGCCCTGAAATTATGATGCTATGAATACTAATCCTTAGCAGATTTAGATAATTGAGTCTCTCTCTCTGTCTCTCTGTCTCTCTGTCTCTCTCTGTCTCTGTCTCTGTCTCTCTCTCTCTCACACACACACACTTATTATTTTTTTTCTTCCTTCTTCTCTTTCCTCCCCCCTCCCCAAGGCAGCAAACAATTTAGTAGAAGTTATACATGTTCAATCATTTTAAACATTTTCACATCAGTCATGTTGTAAATGGAAAATAAGAACAAAAGGGAAAAAAGCACAAGGGAAAAAAGCAAGCAACAACAAAATGTAAAATAGTATGCTTCAACCCAAATTCAGTTTCTCTGAATGCATATGGAATTTTCTATCTTAAATATATTGGAATTGCCTTGGATCACTATTCCTGAGATTTAAATCTATCATAGCTGATTATCACAAAGGCTTGTTGTTACTATATACAATGTTTTCTTGCTTCTTCTCACTTCACTCAGTTTATGTAAGTTTTTCAAGGCTTTTCTGAAATCAGTTGGCTCTTTATTTCTTATAGAATATTAATATCCTGTTACATTCATATACCATAATTTATGCAGTCATTTCCCAAATAATGGGCATCCACTCAGGCACCACAAAAATAGCTGATATAAACATTTTGCACATTTGGGTCCTTACCCCTCTTTTAACACATATCTTTTATGGAAGAAATTATACATCTAATATATTAAGTATAGTCTCTTCAAGTCCTTAAAATAGATTATGGATGGAAAAATATAGATGACATTATCTCCTTAAAAGTCCTTGTACTCTAATGCTTATAACAAAAGAGTGATAGAGAACATCAGGCAGTCTTTTAACTTGCTTCAAATTGTAGTATTAAATGATTATGAATACGAAAGTATCTGTTCCAAATTTCAATTTCTAACACAAAACAATCAATCATTCATTTTGTAACCTGTAATCATTTTTTGAATGTACTAAATCAATGGGTCATACATTAGAGGTGAAAAGGAGGAAATATATAGAGAAAAATTATGTATTAGGGAAATATTTGTTTTGTAGTTCAAAATACCTTACATAATCTTGAGTTCACACTCCAGTCATTCCACAAATATGTATAGATTAAGCACTTGCTGTGATCAAGGCATTGTGTTGGGTCTTCTAAGCTAGACAAAGAATAAGGAAGTTCTATCCCTATGGAAGTCTGGTATATTAGGAGATATTAGGGGTATGAAGAATATATTTTAGTTTAGAAGAGGAATTAATCACTTCCAATTGAAAAATTCTAAGAAGACTTCCTGAAGGAGGATTAATTTGAGCTGAACCTTGAAGTCCAGATAGAAAGTAAATGGAAGGAAGAGAAAGATACTCTACATATAATATGTAATGATTATACATGAAAATTTGAATGCAGTGTATCAAACAAGACTTTCAACTTCCCTTCACAATTGAAAGATATGTGGCTTGCTTTATTTCTTCATCCCAAAGTATATACTCTCCTTGAGGATAGGGAGGCAATATAGTGGAGGCAAGGAGACTAGAGAAGAATGCCATTCTGGGATATCTCCAGTGGAACTAGAGATTTTTATGAGACTTGTGTTAGAATATGAAGGAAAATAAGCTTCTGGTATATGTATGATTCACTGTGTGTTTAGTGAATGCTAAATTTTTATACAATAAACACTCTGCATTTTCTATTATTTCTTTACATAAGGTGCATCATTTAATTAATCTTTACCCCTTGAGGTAAATATTCCTAATATTTAATGTTTCTAATACTTAATTTAATTATAATATTACGGATAATATTTCTGTGACTTTTAATGGTCTGGACAGCTAGATAACACAGAATATGGAATGACAGGTCTGGAGTCTGAAAGACTTGAGTTTAGTAAGTATAACCCAGTGTGATCCTGGGCAAGTCATTTAACCCAGTTTGCCTCAGTTTTCTCATCTGTAAAATGACCTGGAGGTAAAAAAGGGACAACCACTCCAGAATCTTTGTTTAAAAAAACAAACAAACAAACAAAGGGGTTATGAAGAGACAGACCCAAGAGAAGCCCATAAACAACAAATTTTTAGTGACATTGACCTGGTTCTGAATTGCTATCTCAAGCCTCGTGTAAATAAGTTTATAAGGAGCATTTATGTAGAACTTTAATGTTTGTGAAGCACTCTATGGATTTATTTTACTTGATCCTTACAATAGCTATTGCGCTATAGGTGCTAATATCCCTATTTTAGAGATGAGGAAACTGAAGCACAGAGAAATTAAATGACTGAAGCAGGATTCAGTGCTTTTTGTTTCTTTTTACCCTAAATCCTATGATCTGCACCAAGTAGCTGTTGCAAGCTATCATATCACTTGTCCATTTATTCAACACTTCTATGTTGACATAATTCATGATAATTATAAATGTCTATCATTACATATTAATAAGGCTTCCAAATAAGATTTTGGTACAGAAACAGAAACAAAAAGTGGCTATTACTAATTTTCTGCTGTTAGGAACATTCAGTAACAATGTGAATTCAGTATCCCTGCCCACTTAAAACAAATTAAATCAAGAGAAATAAAATTTTTAATGAAAAATAATAATTCAGGATAGCTTTTTAAAAGGTTGTATATTTTTAAAATAACAAAATCTATTTTCTTCCTACGTAATTTTTCCCTCCATACTGAAAGGTGAAAATTAAAAAAAAAAAAAAAAACAAACAAAAAAAAACAACTTGTGACAATTATGTAGGATCAAGACAAATATTAGCTATGTCCAATGTGTGTGGTGAATATACATGTCTGCATATGCATGCATGTATGTATTATATTTGTTCATATCTCACTCTGAGTTTATCTCTTCAAGATAGTGAGTAATGGTTTTGTTTCTTTGCTTGTTTGTCATAAACCCTCTGGAATCATGTTTGGTCATTGAGTCCTTTTAAAGTGTATTTTAAAAAACAAATTGCTAAATACCCTGTACTCAAAACTTATACTGAATATAAATCTATATAATATTTCAATGAATGCTTCATTATTGATCAGTATGTAGCTGTACAATCTTTGTAAAGCAAGTATAATTAAATGTAATGGATTATTTTTATTACAAACCTTTAGGCTTTATATAGAGTACTCAAAACCTATTGATTATTATGAATAACATTATCACAATTCCTCAAAATTAGCAACATACTTTCTTTAAGTACATGACTGTTAGCATAATCAATTTATTAGGACCATGGTAACAAGTTATAAGAGAGCTCAAGTGAAAAGAGCTTCTAAAAATTATTCTCAGTGTAAACTCTTTACTTTATGCAAAAAAGCCAGTCGACAGTGCTATGAAATAGACTCTATCCCTGCCTCTTTAATCATCTGTCAAGATGCATTATACTCTTGCCAATATCAAGGGACAAAATCAGTCATCAATCTGCTAATAATAAAATTAAGGAATTACTTCACTATCCAAGTGACCAACTGTTAATTGAAATATATCTTTTTTTTTTTAATTTTATTTTATTTGCATAACATATGTGTGGGTAATTCTTCAACAATAACCCTTACATAGCTTTCCGTTACAAATTTTTCCCCCCAACTTCCCCACCCCTCCCCTAGATGGCAGGATATCCACTACATGAAATATATCTTTATTGCCTTTTCTGCTTCATTTTATTTTCTTAGGTTTTTTTTTTCCCTTCTATGAAAATGATAGTTATATAATAGTGTTTTAAATAGTAATATATGCACTTTTATACTTCTATATAATGCATTATTAGTTTGCCATTATAAAGTTGCCATTATATAGCTCTATGCACACTGTAAATGTAATGTAGTCAAGCTCAGCCAGCATGGATTAAGCTAAATAAGAAATACTCGCTATAGATTTAACCAAGTATTCATTTTCTAATGTATGTATTTATGTATGCACACACATTATATATATATATATATATTCATATATAAAATGTGTTTGATATATAGGCATAGAAATATATATGTATATATATTAGTCTGTAATAAATGCCAATTAGTATTCATAGGGAGCTGGGCAAGGGGGATTCTTAAACAGGAGGAAACTATAGATCATCTTTTGAGGTCAGTTATTTCTCTTAAATTGGGTAATTCTCTGATATTCCTTTTGTAATATGTCCTGATGAATGTTCCTTCTAGATTCCTGTGTTCAGTCTATATAGACACTGGCAAGCTGATTTATATCCTGTAGATATGATTTCAATACAACCAAGGAAATAGGAAGATGGGAGACAGGAAAATCCATTGACTCAACAGATTAGCAAAAGAAAATACTTAAGAAAGCACTTGAAAAATGTGCATATTTAAAGGACTATCATATGATAAATGGATTAGAATTTGTATACTTGTTCCCAGAAGGCAAAAGACCGAGGAATGGGTTGCAGAGGGCTTTCTAAAGAAGAAAAGGTAAAGAGTTATATAAACAAAAGGAAACTGTAAAAAGCTGAATTTAAACTTTTAATAGGAAAAAATTCAGAGCAATTAGAGTTTCAAGATTGCTTCAACAGGTAGAATCTTATGTGTGATATGTTCAGACCCTTACCCAAAATGACTACTCAGAGATCTCTCAAAATGAAAAGCAGAAAAGGATTTAATTTAGAATTTCATGAATTCCTGGTGGTCCAACAGCCCCTGAGCAAAAGGGAAGTACTTGGAAGGAGGAGAACCACAGATCTAACACACAGAGCAGTTTTATTCTCTCCCAATTTTCAAAAATCATTAACCCCTCCCTTTACACCTTTGATTGGCTGCAACAATTTCATTCCCTTTTTTTGGATGATTATAACCTAAATGGTATGTCCTTGTCTCCTACCATGTGACCTCTGGGAGGACTGAGGCCTTCAAGGCTCTGTAATTTAGCTGATAGTTAAATATATATGTGCGTGTACACACACACACACACACACACACACAGACACACACACACACACACACATTATTCCCCTCTGTAAATTCTTCATTTTCCCTGTCTGACACACTTACATCCCTAAAGCTCTTCAGTTTGTTTCTTTGGGGGATGTTATTGAGAGGACTCCAGAAAGTCAATTTACCTGGTTCAATTTATGGGCATGGCCCTTCTGAAATGGCAATCAGCTTTAAAGATTCACTATTCAAGAGATCAAACTAAAGATATTTTTGACATGTTTGACATATTACTTTTAGGTAGCAAATTGGAAGCTCACAATAACTCTAAATAGAGAGGAAACAAGTTTAAAGAAGTGTAGTGCTTTAATATTGTCACATGATTGAAGTGTCAGAGGCAAGAATAGAAGCTTCATGATCCCAACTTCTGGATTCTTTCAAACCTAATGCACTGCTACATTTTATTATATTATCTCATTTGATCTGACAAACTTGTAATAAGACTTACTTCCCTCCATTTTATAGGTGTGGTCTATTTATTTTTTTTTTGAAATGTAGAAGAAATTATTAGAATTGAAAATGATCTTAGAGATAACTCTGCTTCACCTTCATCCTTTTACAGTTGGGGAAACTGAGTGCCTAAATAGAACCACAAAGTCACAAACACCAATTTATTAAACAGCATATGAGTATTCTCCCATCCCCAGTTGAAATAACAAGAAGGCATGATTTAAAATTCATTTTAAATAAAAGATATTTTGACAAGTCTGAAAATGACATCCCCTTGCAGTAGGAGATAATACAATCATTGTCTAAGATGTGTGGTGTTAAAGAAATTTGACCCCCCCCAAAAATTCAATTTTATATTAGTAATAAATGCCTTGAAACACTATGATATTCCTAGTTGAAACATTAGTATTCAGAGGAATAATAAAAAAAAGTTTATTGGGACAGAAAAAGAATTTGAAAATATATGTTAATGTACTGATGAAAATCCCAGGTTAGATCTCATTCTTTTTGACTGTCAATCTGTCTTAATGAATTCTTTCCTATCTTTCTCAAGTTTATCCCATTTTGTTTTGTTTTTTTTTTTCCTCTGTTCCTGAGAAGGCTCTCTGTAAATTATATTTTTAATGTTCATAAAATATTATATATCTTTATATCACTAAGATAACATTTGTATTTTATTTGTATTTTATTTTTTTCTTGGCAGAACTCTTTAATTATCTGACTGTATAAATAGAAAATGATTATGCACAGTGATGTGATTCCATCATTTCATGTGTATTAAATACAGGCATTTTTTACTTAACAGATGCTATTGATGTTTGGAAATCATTGAAAATAATAATAAAATTTTAGATGACATTCACTGTTTTAAGGAAACTAAAATAAAAAATGTGCTTCCTGTTACTTTTTATATCTTTGTTATGAAGTAATCCAAGTTATTCACATTTCTTAATTTTTTTCACTGGATTTGGAAAATTATCAGTAAATCTGATCTAAATTCTGAAATTTTAATGCATTTGCTGAAAGGAAAAGGTATAAGAAATCCATGGACATTAAGGTGATATGTTTTTGAAGTTATTATTGTTAATCTAATGATATAAAAACAAAATGGAGACCAATAGTGTCTTGCTTAAGGAAGATGAGATAGGCTAGAGATTATGCTTGAATTAGATATTTTGGGACATTACATATTAATAACTCAAGTGATTTTCTCATCTGAGTGATAATGGCCTATTTGTTACCCACTAGAATGTTTAGGGGCAGCTAGGTGGCATAGAATGCCTTTAGGAAGACTCATTTTCCTGAATTCAAATATGATCACAGACACTTACTAACTGTGTGACAATGGGCAAGTCACTTACTTAACTTTGACTTAGTTTCTTCATCTGTAAAATGAAATGGAGGAAATGACAAACCACACCAATGCTTTTTTTTTTTAAATTTTATTTGCATAACATATGTGTGGGTAATTCTTCAACAATAACCCTTACATAGCTTTCCGTTACAAATTTTTCCCCCCAACTTCCCCACCCCTTCCCTAGATGGCAGGATATCCACTACATGTTAATTATGTTAAAATATTGGCAAATCGAATATATGTATACATATTTCCAAACTTATCATTGTTGTGCAAGAAAAATCTTATCTACACAAACGATATATCAGATAAAGGAAACACAATGTAAGCAAACATCAATCAAGGAGTATGAGAATGTTATGTTGTGGTCCACATTTCGCATCCCTCTCTCTGGGTGTATATGGCTTTCTTCAGTGAACAATTGGAGGTGGTTTGAAACATATCATTGTTGAAGAGAGCCATGTCCATCAGAATTAATTGTCATATAGTACTGTTGTTGCCATGTATAATGATCTCCTGGTTCTGCTCATTTCACTCAGCATCAGTTCATGTAAGTCTCTCCAGGCCTCTCTGAAATCATCCTGCTGGTCATTTCTTACAGAACAATAATATTCCATAACATTCATATACCATAATTTATTCAGCCATTCTCCAATTGATGTACATTCAGTTTCCAGTTTCTAGCCACTACAAAAAGGGCTGCCACAAATATTCTTGCACATGTTGGGGTCTTTCCCTCCTCTAAGTTCTCTTTGGGCTATAAGCCCAATAGAAACACTGCTGGATCAAAGGGTATGCACAGTTTGATAACTTTTTGAGCATAGTTCCAAATTGCTCTCCAGAATGGTTGGATCCATTCACAGTTCCACCAACAATGCATCAGTGTCCCAGCCCTCCCACAACCCCTCCAACATTCATCATTAACTTTTCCTGTCATTTTAGCCAATCTGACAGGACCACACCAATGCTTTTGGCAAGAAAAGTCCACATGGGGTCATGAAAAGTTTGATGTGACTACAAATTATCAAATGACAGTTCTGTCATTTTATATATTGTGTGTTTGATATATGAAAATTATTATTAGGTAATTGTTTATTTTATTGATTTATTTTTGCTGAGGCAATTGGGGTTAAGTGACTTGCCCAGGGTCACACAGCTAGGGAATGTTAAGTGTGTGAGATCAGATTTGAACTCAGGTACTCCTGACTTCAGGGCTGGTGCTCTATCCACTGCACCACCTAGCTGCCCCTGTTTATTTAATTTAAATACAATTACATCATGTGATTTTTTGTGACCTTTGCAAATATTTTATGAGAATAGGGTATACTATTTTATTTTTTGCTTACTCTTCTCCTAGGAAGAGTTTGGTTCAAGCTAAGAGGGTTGCAATGAGAATATTTATAAAGTGTGTGTATATGTATATATGTATGTGTTTGTATAAATGTGTGTGAAGTGAGAGATAAAAAAAACATTTTACTGTACAGACATTTAAATTATGCTCCAATATTTAACAGAGAGTCTAGGACAAAATAGGTGTTTAGTCACATTTTTTAAACTTAATCAATAGAATTACTCAATTGTGATGAGATAATGAAAAAATGTTAACAATGAACAGATTTATTTTGAACTTTTCCCCAAAAAATTATTTTTCCCTACCCATTCAGCTACTTAAGAAACAATTAAAATCACCTATTACCAAAGATTCTCTTTTTTGCTTATTCAAGAATACTTTGGAGGTATGTGTTGACTCATCAGATTTGATGACAAGTTTCATATATATTTCATCTTACTGAAAACATAGCAATTCAATGACACTGAAATAATACAATTGATATTTGATTTCTTCCAAACATTCAAAAGAGACCCCTTAACCAGAATGTGGAATTCACATTTTTTATTTTTTAATATTCTGAAATTCTTGTCATTATCCATTACATTTATTTACTAAATTATATGTTAATTTACTCAATTATCTTCTCTGAATGGCTTTATTTTCACTACAAATTTGAGTTGTTTTTGTATTATCATTGGTCTGACATGTAAAAATGGTAATCACTTTTGTCATTTAAAATAAAATAATTTACTTCTTCTTGATTTCATAATAGTAAAGCTTCTTCAGCTGCTAGACCAATTTTCCACTAAGGCGATGGAACTCCAGCATTCTATTCAATGGGGCATTGGAATTGCCAACTTGGCAAGAACTCTCTTATTAGCTTTAAGAAGACTTGAGACATAAGCTGTCAACATTTCCTACTGCAGTATTTAAGTGGCTGTGAAAGATGATCATAAGACTCAAATGTCATGTTTCAGTCCCATAATAACTTGAGAAAATTAGGCTTAACTAAAGAACACACATTGCTTTCCCCTCCCCCCCCACTGTTTTCTTTCTGAGTTCTCAAATGTCCACAGAACTGGTGTGCTTTACTTGTGCTCCTTGCTTTTTTCCATCTCTGAATATAGATTTCTACTTAGAGTTAATAGGAATCATTAGCATTTTTTTCCAAACACATCCACATTTTCCCCAATATACCCCTCACATCAAAATAAGTATTATAAAAAGATGACAAGAAAGACAAATCTGTGAGGACACATAAAAGATGCAAAAGATGACTGCAGCACAATGCCAATAATGCTATGTATGAGAAGACATGTATTATGGAAAAAGTAGATGTATCAGTCACATAAAATGAGGGAAGAGTGACAGCAAGCCATAGTAAATTGGTATTCTTGAGAGATAAAAAGAGTGTAAGCTGTATGTATTTTGTTGTCTAAGCAGGTTATGTGTGTGTGAACAGGTTTTTCTAGATGTTGTTTGAGCTGAGAAGTGACCATACATCTCTAGATCCTTTTCTGCTTATTCTTCTCCTAGGAAGAGTTTGGTTCCAGCTAAGAGGGTTGCAATGAGAATATTTATAAAGTGTGTGTGTGTATGTATATATGTATGTGTTTGTATAAATGTGTGTGTAACATTGGTCTATTTAGTTATAAATCCTCTCTTCTTGGCAAAAAAAGCAGTTAAAAAAATCATGAATATTAAATAGTAAATAGACCCATTTTCCCAAAATGAAAGAAAATAGAATATATGTGTGTATATATACACACACACATACATAATAAGCCAACAAAAATCCTCAAGAAAAATATTTTTTTTTTTAAGAGCATGCTTCATTATACATTTAGGCACCATCAGTTCCTTTCTGGGGGATGGATGACATTTTTCATCATAAGTCCTTCAGAATTGTCTTGCATTACTGAATTGCTGAAAATATCTAAGTCATTCATAGCTGATCATCTTAAAATATTGTTGTTACTATATATGTACATTTCACTTTGCATCTAGCTCATAGAAGCCTTTCCATGTTTTTCTGAAAGTATCCTGCTCATTTCTTATAGTATTCCATCATAATCACATAGCACAATTTGCTCAGTCATTTCTTAACTAATGAATAGCTCCTCAATTTCCAATTCATTCCCACCAGAAAAGAGTTGCTATAAATATTTGTGTACATATAGATTCTTTTCCTTTTTGTTTATTTATTTTGGGAAATAGACCTAGTAGGGATATTGCTAGGTTAAAGAGTAAGAATGATTTTTTAGCTCTTTGGGCATAGTTCCACATTGCTCTACTAAGTAGTGTTGAATCAATTCACAACTTCCCAAGAGTGCATTAATGTCTCATTTTTCACAAATTTTCCTTTTCATTTCTATTAATAAATCTATTAGGTATAAAGTAGTACTTCAAATTTGTTTTAATTTGCATCTCTCCAATCAGTCAAAAATTAGAGGTTTTTTCCCATTTAGCTATAAATAGCTTTGATTACTTCATCTAAAAACTGTTCCATTTCTTTTGACAATTTATCAATTGGGTAATGGCTTTTATTTTTATAAATTTTGTTGAGTTCTCTATACATTTGAAATATGAGGACTTTCTGATGCTGAGTGAAATGAGCAGAACCAGGAGATCATTATACACAGCAACAACAATACATATGATGATCAATTTTGATGGACATGGCTCTCTTCAACAATGAAATGCTTCAAACCACTTCCAATTGTTCAGTGAAGAAAGCCATATACACTCAGAGAGAGGGATGTGAAATGTGGACCACAACATACCATTTTCATGCTCTCTATTGATGTTTGCTTGCATTGTGCTTCCTTTCTCTGATTTTTCTTTCTTGTAGATACGATTTCTCTTGCACAAAAATGATGTGTGGAAATATGTATACATATATTCGATTTGTCAAGTATTTTAACATAATTAACATGTAGTGGATATCCTGCCATCTAGGGGAGGGGTGGGGAGTAGGGGGATAATTTGTAACCGAAAGCTTTGTAAGGATTAATGTTGAAGAATTACCCATACATATGTTTTGCAAATTAAAAAATAAAAAAAAAAGAATTATGAGGACTTTATCAGGGTAACTTGCTTCAAAAATTTTTTTTCAGTCACTGTTGCTTATTTCTTCCATCCTATTCCCCCTCCTATTTATTCTCTTCTCTCTCTCTCCTTTCATCCTGTCCCTCCTTTAACAACTTTTTCTTCTGACTACTCCCTCTCCCAATCTCCCCTCCCTTCTATAACTCTTTTTTCTTATCCCCTTCTCCTAATTTTCTAAAGTGTAAAATAGCTTTATATACCCAATTGAGTGTGAACCTTATTGATTCTTAGCAGATTCTGATGAGAAATTTCATTTGCTTCCCTTCAGCTACCCCTTCTTCTGTTCCATTTGAAAGGTTTTTTTTTTTTTTTTTTTTTTTTTTTTTTTTTTTTTTTTTTTTTTTTGCTGAGGCAATTGGGGTTAAGTGACTTGCCCAGGGTCACACAGCTAGGAAGTGTCTGAGACCAGATTTGAACTCAGGTCCTCCTGACTTCAGGGTGGTGCTCTATCCACTGCGCCACCTAGCTGCCCCTCATTTGAAAGGTTTTTTTGTCCCCTTTATTGAGATAATTTACTCATTTCTATGTTTTTCCCAGTTCATTCCAATATTACCCTTTAATTTTATTTTTTTAGATACCATCTCTTCATATCCAATATATATCTATGCCCTTTGTCTTTATATATTCCCTATAATTAACCTAATAATTAAAAAAAGTTTTTATGAGTTGTAAGGAATAAAAGTAAGTGAATCTTATTAAGGACCTTGTGATTTCCCTTTCTGGTTTGCCTTTTTATACTTGTCTTGAATATCTTATTTTAAAATCAAATTTTCTATTCAGCTCAGGTATTTTCAGCAAGAATGTTAGAAAATTCTTTACTTCATGGAATTTCCAGAGCAATGGAAAAATTCAGAGATATAGATGAAAAGTATTGTCTTGTTTTAAAGGGAGAAATTAATTGTGTTACCTTATACATTCAACAATTATGTGCTCCAGGAAAAGTATTTTAATTTCTTTAGATTTTGGACACTTTGGATAATTTCTTTTCTTGCCTTCATGAAGATAGGAAGATGACCCAGATAAGTTCATGAATACTTTGTGATTTGGATGCCCTTCTGGTGTCAACATCTATTTTTCACAGGAAACTTACAAATTTAGTGTAGGTTTTCAACTTCCTCTTACCCTAAGTCCCAAGGCAGGGCCAATTAGTTGGACTCTTGTAGGAATTCATATTCTCTGGAAAATACAATGCAATCTCAAAAGGGAAATTCATGAACTCATTTATCTGTATCATTAAATTAATCTATATACTGTCATCAATTTAGAGCTGAAAGATATCTTGATGACAATGTAATCTGATTCATTTTACAGATGAAGAAATTGAGGTACAGAGCAGGAAAATGACTTCTTTAACATCATGTTGGTAATAAATAACAGCTAGGTTTCAAGACCAGATTTTTTGATTCCAATTCCAATGCTAATTCTAATTTAATAAGTAATCAGTCTTATTGCCAGGTCACCAACATTGCAAGATCCCATGATGCTGGAATGATCCATCCTTTGCTTAAATAATTCTTGAGGGAGATGTGAAATCTTATGAATACTATTGCCGCAGTTTACCATAGGGAAAACTTATTCTAGACTGTCACATATTTGAGTCAGTGTGTATCTTCCTCCCAATCCAGCTTCTCCTTTCTTCACTCTGCCTTAACCCATCAAACTCTACTTTGTAGTCATGTTTCAGTCGCACTGCCAATTATTCATTAATAGGTAAATTTTGCTGTCACCATCATAGCCCTGCATCCTTGAGCCACAAGCTATATTCCATGAAGTCCTGATATCTCATGCTTATGGTTTATTTGTGAAAGAATGAAATGAATGAATGAATAAATACATTATTAAGCTATTAAGCACTTATTCTATGCAAAGGATTGTGCTAAATTCTAGAGATATGATAAATAGTAATATTGCTGCTGCTCTCAAGGAACACATTTTGTGGTAAAAGAGTCAGCACATATTTGACATTGGCTAGATAGAAAGACATATTGGTCTTTTTCACGAACAAAAATCGTATTAGTTTGTGATGTTGGTGGTATTAAGCACTTTGATACAAAAACAAAACAAAATGAATCAAGCAAATAAAAAATAACTTTCTTTTCTGTAATTATGGAACACATAGCTGCTTTGGTTCTGCTGAGGCTACTCTTCTTGATTTATTCAATTTCTTTCAGAATAAGTCAGTATGTAGCTTTATACTAGAACTATGTGTGACTCAATTTACTTCTTTTATCAGTATAGCTGGAAGCAACTCTTTTAGTTCCAATTACATCATTACCTTTATCACAAGCATTAGTCTAACTAATGTGAAGAGAACGAAATATTGCTTGTGTACTTTAGGATACAGGTAGGAATTGCAATCAGTCATTTGGAAATAGAATTTAAAATTATTTTTCTTTAAAGGAATATTTTTTTTTAATTTATTTTTTGATGGTGAGGAAAGGAGATGCTTCTCTTTAGGAACTTCTTACAAATCTAAGAGGAAAGTAATGGATTTCACCTTAGTTTTTTAACTTTCACACATAAGACAATAACAACAAGCAAAACGATATTTTTTTAAGTTGAGAATCACCTCAGGACAGACTTTTATCTTTGAAGAAATATGCAAATTAAATATAAAGACACTGGTGCCCTTCTCACCCTGCTCTTTTCCCTGAGGACTTCTTCATGGAGACATGGCATTTGTATATAGTTCACTTGCCCTCTCTTGTAAGTTTCTTTATAAACCATATTTTATTCATTTTTTATTTCCCCTGAAGTACTTATCACCCTGTCTGACAAGTATTAGGCATTTAATAAATGCTTAGTTGAATGAATGAATAATGCCAAAAGAAATGATCCCTGAATACAAAACAATGCATTTTATCCAGGTCACCACCAACAATCCTGCTTTTGTAATGATTCCTATACAAGTTATTCCTTTTTCTCTGGTTTCCATGGCACATTTTTGTGGGTTATGTCTCTATGTGTTCTCTTTATTCTTTCAAATTCACTTCCCCTGTGGGGAACTATTAGTGATTTTGAAGAGCTATGTCTCATCTTTGATTGCTATTTCATATTACTTCCATTCAGAATTTAGAATATTTGAGTAATATGTATATAGCTCATACAGAAATGCTTTTTCTTTTTTCCTCTTCAATCCAAAATCAATAGCTTTAACAATTATTCAGCAATTGTTCATGAATGCCTCCTAAATACAAAACAGTGTTCTTGGATTTAAGGTAAATGCACATCAATCAATCAATTAGCAATTGCTTATTACATATCTACCGTGTACCTAACATTGTCCTATATGCTAAAAACCTATATAAAATACAATTTTCACCAAAATAAACAAGGCATTCCTTTTCTTTAAAGTTATCAGAAGTTTATGTGATCATCAGCTTAATTATGGAGCTGATCTTAGAGGCCATACAGTACAATCTTCTAATTTTAAAAGGAAGTGTAGAGAGGTCTAGTAATTTATCCAATATCATACTTGAATTAATTTGTGGAGATAAAAATCAAGCTTGGGTTGTCTGAGTCAAAATTCATTGCTTTTTCTAATCTACTGGGATGTATAATCTATTTTTAAAAAAGATCCCATGTAATTTTATCACAAATCTCTCGCTGCAATATTTCAGGATCTCTTGGGATATTTTCTAGTATTAAATTATATGAGATTGTTTTTTAGTATATTATTAAAGGATATTTCCATATAATATAGATTACAAGATAAGGGTTATAGGGCTGTCTTTGGAGTCAGAAAAATCTGGATTCAAACTTTGCCTATGACATATATTATCCCTGGGATTTTTGGCAAATTACCTAATGACTGAATGCCCAAGCAACTTTGTAAGACTCTAAATTACAGTAAAGTTTTTACAGGTCTGTAAAAAGTTACAGAAAAAAAATAGATTTTCATATGTGAAGGAATTTTTGCAGCAGGATTTCCCTAAAGTGAAGAAATTACAAGTGTAAAAGATAATTCCCCCCTCAAAAAAAAAAAACTGTTTATAAGCTACTAATGGTTTAGTAACAATGATGAATACAGCACAGGTTTGGAAGTGAAGGGAAGGAGTGTTTAGTATGGAATGGGCTCAATCCCACCTTAATCACCTATTAAGTATGTGACTCAGGGAAAATGACATAACTTCTTTGCCTCAGTTTCCTCATAAGGCAGTAAAATGAGAGTTGGACATGATGTCTCCAATGATCTCTTATAACTTTAAATCTATAGTTCTATGATACTACTCAACACATAGCAGCTAAACTGAACATATTTTATTTTGTTTCAAAGATGTGCTTCTGTGATATAATGGGGAAAAGTCACCCCCAAGTGTTTTCCATGTACTTTGTGAAAACTTCACTCCACATCCCTTAATAGTCTTACTAGTCTATGAATTCTGACCTCCCATCAAAACCATTAAAAAAAAAAACAAAATAAAACAAAGCATAGAAACTAGCTAAATAAAAATAAATGTGAAAATATCCTATGGGATCTCAAATCTGCATATATCAAAATGATGTGATTTAATTTTATTAAATGTTTACTTATTTAATTTCACTTTCCATTTTAGTTTTGGTCACGGGTGTGGGAAAATACATACTTACAAAGATATCTTATAAGCTGTCAAGAGTGTATATCTATCTCAAGGGAGATGATAGGGTATTGTGCTTGAAATGTTATCTTTCCAGACCTTGAGTTGTGTATACTGATTTTTTTCCTAGACAATAGAAAATGCATTTTTGGTAAATAGATTGCATTGATTTATTAGAAAAAAAATGATCTATTAAAACTACATAACAGCTTCTAATAGCAATAAACTTTGATATAATGGTTTCATTTTTTTTTTTCCTGAGACAATTGGGGTTAAGTGACTTTCCCAAGATCACACAGCTAGAAAGTGTTAAGTGTCTGAGACCAGATTTGAACTCAGAGCCTCTTGACTTCAGGGCTGGTGCTCCATTCACTGCACCACCTAGCTGCCCTAATAGTGTTTTAATTTTTTCAAAGCACTTCAGAAGTAATATTTCATTTTATCATTTTATCCTCATAACAGTCTTGAGAGATAGATGTATGGTATGCATATACATTTAATTAATTTTATGCAAATGATATATTATAAACTATATACAAATATTTTTTGTACCTAAAAGAAAATAGATTTTCTTACCTGTGTATAGATTGTTTCCTCCATCAGCTAATGGATGTAAACATCTTGAGGTCAATGACTGTTGATTTTAGTTTTTGTATTTCTAGCACAGTGTGTGGCTTTTTTTTATTAAAACTTTTTTTATTTGCAAACCATATTTATGGATAATTCCCCAACATTAACCCTTACAAAGCTTTCTGTTACAGATTTCCCCCCCAATCCCCACCTCTCCCCTAGATGGCAGGATATCCACTATATGTTAATTATGATAAAATACTTGACAAATCGAATATATGTATACATATTTCCACACATCATTTTTGTGCAAGAAAAAACGTATCTACAAGAAAGAAGAATCAGAGAAAGGAAACACAATGTAAGCAAACATCAATACATCAATAGAGGGCATGAAAATGTTATGTTGTGGTCCACATTTCACATTCCTCTCTCTGGGTGTATATGGCTTTCTTCAGTGAACAACTGGAAATGGTTTGAAACATTTCATTGTTGAAGAGAGCCATGCCCATCAGAATTAATCATCATATAGTATTGGTGTTGCCATGTATAATGATATCCTGGTTCTGCTCACTTCACTCAGCATCAGTCCAGGCAAGTCTCTCCAGGCCTCTCTGAAATCATCCTGCTGGTCGTTTCTTACAGAACAATAATATTCCATAACATTCATATACCATAATTTATTCAGCCATTCTCCAATTGATGTACATTCAGTTTCCAGTTTCTAGCCACTACAAAAAGGGCTGCCACAAATATTCTTGCACATGTTGGGGTCTTTCCCTCCTCTAAGATCTCTTTGGGCTATAAGCCCAATAGAAACACTGCTGGATCAAAGGGTATGCACAGTTTGATAACTTTTTGAGCATAGTTCCAAATTGCTCTCCAGAATGGTTGGATCCATTCACAGTTCCACCAACAATGTATCAGTGTCCCAGTTTTCCCACATCCCCTCCAACATTTGTCATTATCTTTTCCTGTCATTTTAGCCAATCTGACAAGTATGTAATGGTACCTCAGAGTTGTCTTAATTTGCATTTTTTGGTCAATAGTGATTTGGAGCACCTTTTCATATGACTACAAATAGATTTAATTTCATCATCTGAAAATTATATGGCTGATGTTTAATAAATATTTTGAATTAGGAAATTTGTGAAAGTTTTAGTTGGATTTCAGCATATCTTTGGTATGTGCCAAACATGAATTTAGTCTTTTTTTGTTATTTTATCACATATATTATAATGTTATTTCATAAAAAATTTCCTCCTTTGAATAATTTGATTCATCCTTTACATAATTTTCAAGCTAGTAGGTCCTGGAAGGGAATCACTGGAAAGGTGTCTTAGTAAATACTAGCACTAGGTTTCTAGGTGACCACTACTGTCTCCTGGTGCTCTAGGACTTGCCAAAGCCTAACCATAGGTCTTAAAAAACTATATTGTTTGCAATTTGGGCAAATTAGATAATATATAATAATAAAATACTAAACAGTACTTTACAATTTTTAAGTCTCAAAGCTGCCCTTTGAGATAAGGGGTTACTCTAATTTTAATTTTACCGAAAAGGAAACTGAGACACAAATAGGTTCAATGGATTGTATAATACCATGTATCTAGTTAATGTTGACTTTGTTACTTAAACACTACTCTTCTGACTCCAGAACTACTTGCCACTATCCTGATAATAATACCCACAGTGTCTACTAATTCTCAGGTGAAAAAATAAAAGGAAAATTAGGGGAAGTCAGTAAACTTATCTGTCAGTGGGAAATTTTCTTTTCTCCCAGATCTAGCACTGCTCCAAGTGCTAAAAACCAGACTTATGTGGGAAAGAAGTAACAAATTACTTATATTTTAGTTCTATAAAAGCTTCTCCCTATTGAAGCTGATCTTTCTAGGAGTGGTAATGTTCATAATGCTTCTGGGACAGATGAGCTTTAGTCTTTACCCCTACAATATATATGAAATCTAAATCTTGACATTCTTTTATGAGACTTTTCACTATTAGTGGCCATAATAGCTCCCAATGGTTATATGTAATTTTTACTCTTGCCTTGTTAATTATTACATATCAGCTAGGGGTATTTGCTGTAGAAGCAGGTAATGCCTACTTTTCATAACACTTAAACTTTCCTTTACCTAATTTGATAGAATTCTTTTAAATCTGCTGTAACTGACAAACCTTTGCCACCCATGAGCAATGTGGGCTTATTGCTGCTTTCTTCCCTCTGATAATGCTTTCCTTATGAAAATACTTTCTTTTTACAATGAATGTGTTTTCCTGAATTTATTTATTGATTCATTCATCTATCTATATCTATATCTATTCTATATCTATATGTTTGTCTATCTGTTCATTTATTGATTAATTCATTAATTGTCTGCTTATTCTTCTATTAGATTATAAAATCCCTTAGGTCTGGGATCACATTTTTGCCTTTCTTTAATGTCCTCTACACTTAGCACAGTGCCTGGAACAAAGTAAAAGTTATGCTATTTGTTGACAGTGATAACATAGAATTTTCTTATTTTGAGACAAGAAATTCTTATACTACTTCCATTCATAGTTCTTCAATATCTTGGTAGACAGTTTCATTAATTGTTGGAAAATAAATCCTTTGTCAGAAGGGAAGGTAATCTGATTATGAATCCTTCTGAATTTAGCTCAGCCAGTCCTTAGTTCATCATGTTTTCCTTTGCTTCCACTTGAAGCCTTTCTACCTTTTCTGATAGGAGTAGTTAGGGTTTGCTTCTTCCTAGCATAGTCTTGAGAAGGTCGATCACTTCCATGTCACAATGAGGCATTAATATAAGACTTTCAGGGAGAATTCTTGTCAATTTTCCACATGTTGGATCTGTCTCCTTAGTGTTGAAGTCAACAGTTACAATCAGCAAAATTATAATTCAGAAATCTGATGCTAGTCAACTCTCCCTGACAATCCATGTTGACTCATTGAGATGATCCTGATTATACTAATTCTGAAAGTTATAGATGTACCCTTTCTAATACCTCAATAGCCACCATTTCAGAAATTTTAAGGATCTTCATAGTGTTATTGTGAAGTTAGGATATTGTAAACCTTGACTACTTCAGTGTTTCAGTGTTAAGGGCACATCTGAAAATAATACAAAATAAAAGTGTAAATATGCGAGATTAAAATGTAAATTTAAACAAATTTAGCAACAAATTGAAAATTTAAATCAAACATTGATGGAATCACATTTAAAAATTAAATCAACACATGTTCCATTGGAATCCTTATAAACTGTTGGTGGTGGTCAGGCATTCAGTCATGTACAACTTTCCATGATTCTGTGGAACTGGACCATAGTATGCCAATTCTGAAAACATGGGGTTTTCTTTTTTCTTTCTTTTTTTTTTTTTTTTTTTTGCTTAGGCAATTGAAGTTAAGTGACTTGCCCAGGGTCACACAGCTAGGAAATGTTAAGTGTGTGAGACCTGATTTGAACTCAGGTCCTCCTGACTTCAGGGCTGGTGCTCTATCCACTGTGCCACCTAGCTGCCCCAAACATAGGGTTTTCTTGACAAAGATAAAGGAGTGATTTTCTATTGCTATATCTACTGGATTAAGGCAAACAAAGGTTAAATAACTTGCCCAGTGTCACTTACAATTAATAAGTGTCTGAGGCTGGATTTGATATCATCTTCCTGATTATAGACTCAGTGCTCTATCCACTATTTCATCAGGTACTTCTGTACTATTTAGTTGTTATATAAGTTGGCTATGTAGCACATGAACTGAAAGGCCTTTGGACAAAAAAATCATGTGCTATATAGCCAACTTATATTTAAACACTGTTACATAGTAGATGCCTAATAACTGTATTAACTTGACTTGTTGACTTTACTATGAATCTTTCATCTGCTCATTAGATCTCCTGTATTTTTGATTCTTCTAAGATTGTGTTCTTCTAAATCATTTAGAAAGACAGTGTTCTAATCACAATAATTCAATGATAATAGATTGAGTTTATATCATATTTTAATGTTTATAAATTTTGTTTTGTCTCTACTATATAAATTCTCCCCCAAACTATACTGACCATCTTAGGATGGCTATCTAAATGGAATCATTTGTCTTTGTAAAATTTTCTGCTGCTTCTTTAAAGCTATCCACATTTCTTTAGAACTAGATACATAGACTACTTCCCCTATGATACTTTAAAAGGAGAGCCATAAAAATATTGTACTATGAACGCTCTCTAGGGAAAATAGCAGAGGTTTAGGAAGGAATCATATACATTTACTAAGGACTCCTGGAATTTTAATTCAAAACTAATTTTCAGCACACATGCATAAACATGCATATTAAAAACTCAATGGTGCAAAAAAGTAAACACATTTCTTCTCAAATACTTTTGTTTTTTAAATTTTATTTTATTAATACTTTTTATTTGCAAAACATATATTTGGGTAATTCTTCAGCATTAACCCTTACAAAACTTTCTGTTACAAATTTTCCCCCCATACTCTCCACCCCTCCCCTAGATGGCAGGATATCCACTACATGTTAATTATGTTAAAATACTTGGCAAATCAAATATATGTATACATGTTTCCACACATCATTTTTGTGCAGGAAAAATCGTATCTACAAGAAAAAAGAATCAGAAAAAGGAAACACAATGCAAGTAAACATCAATAGAGAGCATGAAAATGATATGTTGTGGTCGACATTTCACATCCCTCTCTCTGGGTGTATATGGCTTTCTTCACTGAGCAATTGGAACTGGTTTGAAGCATTTCATTGTTGAAGAGAGCCATGTCCATCAGAATTGATCATCATATAGTATTGTTGTTGCCGTGAAAAATGATCTCCTGGTTCTGCTCACTTCACTCAGAATCAGTTCATGCAAGTCTCCCCAGGCCTCTCTGAAGTCATCCTGCGGGTCATTTCTCACAGAATAATAATATTCCATAACATTCATATACCATAATTTATTCAGCCACTCTCCAATTGATGGGCATCCATTCAGTTTCCAGTTTCTAGCCACTACAAAAAGGGCTGCCACAAACATTCTCGCACATGTGGGGCCCTTTCCTTCTTTGTTTGATTTGATGCTTCCCTCCTAATCTTGTCTGCATCAGTTTTGTTTGTACAGAAACTTTTTAACTTAATATAATCAAAATTATCTATCTGGTGTTCATTTAAGAGTTCCAGATCTTTGGACATAAATTTATTCCATCTCCACAGGTCTGAGAGGTAAACCATCCTATGTTCCTCTAATTTGATTACAATATCACTCTTTATATCTAGATCATGAACCCATTTAGTTCTTATCTTGGTATGTGATGTTAGGTATGGGTCCAGCCCTAATTTCTTCCACCCTAGTTTCCAATTTTCCCAGCAGTTTTTTTCAAAAAGTGAGTACTTATCCTGAAAACTGGGGTCTTTGGGTTTATCAAACACTAAATTGCTGAAGTTATTACCTAGATTGTCCTGATATCCTATCCTATGCCACTGATCGACTGCTCTATTTCTCAGCCAGTATCAATTGGTTTTGATGACTGCTACTTTATAATATAGGTTTACATCTGGTACAACAAGGCTACCTTCATCTACCTTTTTTTTCATTAATTCCCTTGAAATTCTTGATTTTTTGTTCTTCCAAATGAACTCAAATACTTTTGTTGATAATGATAACCTCTTGGACTATAGATTATATTTATAGGACTAAAATTTGGCTCTTTTTCTCTTTTTGTTGATTTGGATGGGGAAGATACACATGTGAACAGGCACACATACATGCATGTGTGCTCATGTATGACCTTATTTTTTTAATTCACATACATAGTCCAGTGCTTTTTTGGGTGAGAATGTAAGTTCCTTGAGGGAATGAAATATTTCACATTTCTCTTTGTAACTTAGCTTAGTGCTTGGCATATATTAGGTGTGGAATAAAATCTTTTGAGTTGAAATATATAGGATGGCAAACTAGAATAGAATAAACAAAACTAAACCTATTTATGCTGTATCTCTTCTCTCCTATGATGGTATAATTCCAACACAGGGCCATCAGCTCTAATGTCATCATTATCATTAATGAACTTTCACTACATACTGGGTACTGCCAGGAACTTACCAACATCTTTATCATATAATAACCAAGTATTTCTCCAGGTGATTAAACTCATTTAGAAACATTTTAAAAATTCATTTCAGGCAATGGTTTGTATATTTCCAAAGATTCAATAAATTCAGTGTTTTCCCCCTTCATTTTTCTGAATCTGCCATACTCAAAGTTGGTCTCTAACATTTTTTTCTTTTTTTTGTGGGTCACAGAAACATTGTTATTCTTGATATACTGCTGAGAGGTTCTGTAAAGTAGATGTTTCAAAAGAATTCTATATCAGATTTTTGAAAGTTGTTTTTAATGTATTTTGTTTTAACATTAAAAACATTTATGTTATTCCCAACCCATGAGACTCATAGGTTATAACAAAGTAAAATCATTTAGCAAAATTCACAGAACGGTGATCACATATGAGTGCTTATAACATTCCATATCTGTAATACCTTCCTACCAAGCTCTCTATTTTATCTTCTTCACCTTTTCTCTTATTGATGGACAGACTTCTGGTCAGAAATCAAAGAAAACTATAAAACAAAGTAGAACATTTCTGGTTATCATATTCATTATTTTTGACCCTAACTTCATAAAAGATTTAGGAAGCATATTAAAGTAGTTATGGTGATTCAATTCTGCATTTGAGTGAAGGCGTGGAAGCTGAAGAGAGGTATTTGGCGTTCTCTCCATTGTATCAATAGCAAAAGTTGTATCAGCTTTTTAAACTGGATTCCATTTCTTTTATAATTTTTTACAATGCTTTCAATCTGCACTTTTGATGAATTTGTCACATCATCACACATTTTTATCTTTTCATTCCAATTATGGGATTTAAAGGGGGAAAATTAAATTACATAAAACTGGAGAGGTATGTGCTGACTGCCCTATAGAAACGTTATGATAGTTAAAATATGAAACATATAACTTACTTATTTTAGACTTTTTAAACTTTTTGAAAGCCTAATATTTTATGGTTATGGTGGAAATGTTTCCAAATACTGATAGCTTATTCACTAACATTTTGACAATGTGAGAAACTCCATAGTTATTTTTATCTTCCTATTACTTATCTTTTAATCAAGCTAAATGTGTTTTCCTTGAATTTATTTAATAAAAGTCTTCTTTTTCCTGATTATTGGAGAAACATCAATATATATTTTCTTTCTAAATAACTTAGGTCAAATAGAATGAGAGATTCTTAAACTTAATACAAGCTTAGAATTCAGGGTGCTCATTATACAGATGAGAAAGTTGAGGCCCAGACTGGCCTGAGCTCATGTGGGTAGTAAGTAGCAGAATAATAAATAAAACCCAGCTCCTTTGTCTCCAAATCCAAGTTTTTTCTACTGTCATAAACGTAGTCAGAAGAATGTCAGAGAAAATTGTGTAGTTATCAGTATCATTTAATATTTTCCATTAAATATTTGCTCAAAGATTTTTTTTTACTACTGCAGATAAAAAGTAAATCATGGAGCTGAAAATGTATCTACATGTTCCTTTTGCTTCATCAGTTATTATTATGAAGGACATCATTTTTAGAACATTGAAAACAAATTTAATGATAGTAGATGGACCGTGGCTTCTCAGAATTCATTATTGACATGGCAAAATGAATTTTTTAATATACAAAATGAACAAATATAGCACAAACAAGCAAGAAAAGTAATCTGAATCAATTTACAAAAGTTTTAATATTCCTTACTTTCTTTACAATGATCACATTTTATAAGATGTTAATTAAAATAAAGCTATATTACAAAGCAGTGGTCATCAGAACAATTTGGTACTGTTTAGGAAATAAGGGTAGTTAATAGAATAGATTAGGTTCACAAGTCAATAACTATAATAATAATGTTTGATAAACTCAGAGACTCCAGTTTTGGGGATAAGAACTCACTATTTGACAAAAATTGTTGGAAAAATCAGAAAATAATATGGCAGAAACTAGGCATTGATCCACATTACACTTGATACCAAGATAAGGTAAAAATGGGTTCATAATTTTGATAGGGAAGTCTGAAGACTAATGAAAAACAAAAGTTGATAGATGGATTATTCGTTAAGAAGGCACATTCAAATGAGCACTATTGACATACTATTGATCATTTAGAAAAGTTTTGGCAAGGAGAAAAACCTTTTTCATTTGAGATGTGGGAAAATGAGGAGATATTAGTCAAGGACCCCCAAAAGAAATGCCCCAGAGGGGCACCTAGATGTGCAGTGTTTAATGACCTTTGGGTCAAAAAGACCCAAGTGCAAATCGGACCCTAGACACTTATTAAATATATGATTATAGGCAAGTTACGTGGACAATTGTTTGCCTCAGTTTCCTCGTCCTTAAAATGATCTAGAGAAGGAAATGGCAAACCACTCCAGTATCTTTGCCAAGAAAATCCCAGATGGTAACACAAAGATCCAGACATGACTAAAATGACAGAATAACAACTATTATCAGATCTCAAAAACTACTACAAAGTGATAGTTGCAAACACATTTTTTTTTTCTGGCTAAATAATAGAAAAGATGATCAGTGAAGAGATAATATGTAAAACGTTCAGAAGAAAACAAATATAGCAGTCTTCTGTCAATACAAATAATAAAATTACCTCAACTGGCAGGGCAATGATTCACTATTTAGCAAAAACTGCTAGAAAAAAAGAAACATCCTGGCAGATGATAGATTTAAATCAACAATATAGATGATATTCTACAATAAGCTTCAATATGTATGAATAAAACAATGTTTAAAAATGCATAAAATCAAATTAGAATTTAGAGAAGAGATAACTTTCAGAATTTTGGTCAAAAGGGAAGAGTGTAATGTACAATTTTGAGAATACAAAATTGAAGTGTTTGCATAAATAAAATCAGCACTCTTAGAATTAAAAGGGATACAGTTAAATGGGGAAAATATTTAACCAGTTTCTTTAATAAAGTTTTTATATCTAGGGTTTATTGGGAACTGAACCAAATCAATCAGAGCAAGTACTATGCTCTAAAAAAGTTATCCTAAAGAATAAGCAATTATCTCTTTATTTTTCTTTTAAAAATACTTTATATTTTCCTGTTAATGTAAAATCAATATTAACCTTTATGGTTTTATACTTTTTCTAAACTATATTTTATTCATACTTCCTGCCCTACCCTGACACAGCAAGCAATTGGATGTAGGTTGCACATGTGCCATCATGCAAAATATATTTCCACATTAGTCATGCTGTGAAAGAAAATAGACAACCCCCCAAAAGAAAATGAATAAAGTTTTTTAAAAAGTATTCAGATTCAATCAAACTCTTTTTCTGGAGATAGCATTTTTCATAAAAGATCCTTCAGAATGGTTTTGAATCTTTATAT
Source organism: Myrmecobius fasciatus (assembly GCA_023553655.1). NCBI lineage: Eukaryota > Metazoa > Chordata > Mammalia > Dasyuromorphia > Myrmecobiidae > Myrmecobius > Myrmecobius fasciatus. The sequence goes on from JAJPUD010003589.1 coordinate 213,805, forward strand.
TGTTAAGAATAGCTAATTCATTCATTGTTGATCATTGTACAATATTGGTGTTACTGTATACAATGTGCACTTGATTTTGCTCAGTGTACTTTGTATCAGTTCATGTAAATCTTTTCAGATTTGTTTGAAAGCATCCTTCTCATCATTGCTTATAACATAATATATAATAGTATTCGAGCACAATAATATGCTGCAACATTCAACCATTCTCCTCTTAATATGCATCTTCTCAATTTCCAATTCTTGGCCACCACAAAAGAGCTGATATATATCTATATCTCTGTATGTGTGTGTGTGTGTGTGTGTATATATACATATATATATATTTGTATAGATAAGACTCTCAATTAGCAATTACAGGATCTTATGAACTCACTCTGAGACTTTCTTCATCTGTAAAATAGGTCTAGTATGTATATATATGTATATATATATATATTAGCTCCTATACAGAGTTATTATGCAAATGATGTGAAGTAGGTGACATGTTAACCAAATACTGATTAGCAACATTAAGTAACAAAAAATAGGGAAATTTTTTTTTTTTACTATTGTTGCTGACGGCTGTCATGGAGGATACCTATCAAAAAGCCAAATTGAAAGATATATGGACAATTATAAAATTACACTGATGCTCTTATTCTTGTGACATCATATCGATTGTACTTAAAGGAGATATGCCTATGTGGTCATCCTTAATTAGTGAAGGCAATTTATGACAAATACATTTTGTCCAGATTTTGACATAGGTTGGATGAGGTAGCCCACTGCCTCTTTATTATAATCTATATCTTGCACAGATAGTACAGATGGACAGTGAAGAAAATAAAGAATTGAAAAGTAGAAACAGGTACAATTAGATGGAAATTTTGTATGACTTTCAATACCAAGCTGATCATTCCTAAAAAGTCCATCTTTTGGATACAGATTTTATTCTAGTGGTTGTGTGACTATAAATCATGAAACAAAATGATGTAGAAACACCAGAATTGCTCATGACCCAAAGAATAATGAATATTGTCTGTTTGAGGGACAGGGTGGGGAAGGAGCAGGAGCAAGCTGTATTATTTTATAAGCTTTGATATATACTCAAGAAGTAACATAATAACCATCATTAATGATCTCAAAATTTGAACTAGTCATCTGGCCAGATTGAGGAACAAGAGATGAACAGCTTAACTTCTAAAGTGCTATCCATAAAATCTTAAAAGAACAGGATGGAGAATTTAGCCTAATGAATAAATTAACCTATAGAAGATTTCCAGAAATGTGTAGGCAAAAACCACATGCGATAAGTTAGCATAGATTAGTTACCATTAGTATTTATGAAGTGGAATATACAGAAATGAAATTATGAATCTATCCTAATATTTAGTTATACAAAACTAATGCAGACAAGATTAAGAGGGAACATCAAATTGGGAAATCATCTTTACATTTAAGGATTATGATAAAGGTCTCATCTCTAAAATATATAGAGAATTGTCTCATATTTATAAGAATTCAAGCCATTCTGCAATTGATAAATGGTCAAAGGATATGAACAGACAATTTTCAGATGATGAAATTAAAACTATTTGTAGTCATATGAAAAGGTGCTCCAAATCACTATTGATCAGAGAAATGCAAATTAAGACAACTCTGAGGTACCACGACACACCTGTCAGATTGGCTAAAATGACAGGAAAGGATAACAACAGGTGTTGGTGGGGATGTGGGAAGGCTGGGACACTGATGTATTGTTGGTGGAACTATGAACGGATCCAACCATTCTGGAGAGCAATTTGGAACTATGCTCAAAAAGTTATCAAATTGCACATACCCTTTGACCCAGCAGTGTTTCTATTGGGCTTATATCCCAAAGAAATTATAAAAGAAGGAAAGGGCCCCACATGTGTGAGAATGTTTGTGGCAGCCCTTTTTGTAGTGGCTAGAAACTGGAAACTGAATGGATGCCCATCAATTGGAGAGTGGCTGAATAAATTATGGTATATGAATGTTATGGATTATTATTGTTCTGTGAGAAACGATCAGCAGGATGATTTCAGAGAATCCTGGAGAGACTTGCATGAACTGATGCTGAGTGAAGTGAGCAGAACCAGGAGATCTTTATTCATGGCAACAACAATACTATATGATGATCAATTCTGATGGACACGGCTCTCTTCAACAATGAAATGTTACAAACCAATTCCAATTGTTCAGTGAAGAAAGCTATATACCTCTAGAGAGAGGGATGTGAAATGTGGACCACAATATATCATTTTCATGCTCTCTGTTGATGTTTGCTTGCATTGTGTTTCCTTTTTCTGATTCTTCTTTCTTGTAGATACAATTTTTCCTGCACAAAAATGATGTGTGGAAATATGTATACATATATTCTATTTGTTAAGTATTTTAACATAATTAACATGTTGTGGATATCCTGCCATTTAGAAGAGGGGTGGGGAGTAGTGCGGAAAAATTTGGAACAGAAAGCTTTGTAAGGGTTAATGTTGAAAAATTACCCATACATATGTTTTGCAAATAAAAATTTTAATAAAAAAGAAAAAAGGAAAAAAAAAAGAATATCTAAGGAAAGATTTTGTACAAGTTTTCTCATTGATGCATTCATTCTAAGTTCCAGCAGTGAGTGCACACTAAATGGTTAATGTTTTTATAGAATCACCTCCTATAATTAAACATTTAAAATAAATAATTTTAAATACAAAAAATATCATTTAGTTATACGCTTTCTGTGAATATTTCTATGCATTTTGTTTTCCTTCTTAGGTTGTTTTTTCTTCTTCTCTTTCTAGATCTGATGTTTCTTGTGCAGTAAGATAACTGTATAGATATGTATACGTGTATTGTATTTGTCATATAATTTATCCTATTTAGCATGTATTAGATTACCTGTCATCCAGGGGTGGGGATGGGGGAAAGGAGGGGAAAAGCTCGGGAAAAAAAAAGTTTTTGCAAAAGTCAATGTAGAAAAATCACTCATATGTTTTGTAAATAAAATTTTTACATAACAAAAAAATAGTTATAGTTATAGTAACTATTACATATTATTGTCATAGGTTTTTTTTTCAGGCCACAATATGATGATCACATGACAATAATGTGAACATATTAAATCCCTGAAATTAAACAGATAAGATTGATTTTTCATTTATTGGGTATGATATTACCATATCAATCATATTTCTAAGGGATTTGAATGCAATTTTTATAAGTTGGACACTATTTAATAAATAGCATCTTTAGTATGATTAAGAATATTTCACCAACCACAAGAACTAATGGAATTCCAAAGATTCTAATGAATGGAAACCCATCAGTTAATAAACTTTCCTAGTTTACATTCACAAACACACAAACATACACATGCCTTTAAAAATGCTCATATCTTCCTTACCATTAAAAAATAATTTTTATTCTACTATTTCTTCAAAAATGATTTTCTATGTATTTCCTGCTTTTCACAGAAACTTCCTTGAAAAACTCTCTACTCAATCCTTTCTCATAATCCCTTGCATACTAATTTCTGACTTTATCATTTCATTAAAATTTCTCCTTCAAAAATTACTAATATCTGTTTACTGAAAAATCCTGACATTTTCTCATTCTCATTCTTCTTGATCTCACTGAAGAACTTAATGCTATTGATCATCATTTCCTCCTAGAAATTCTTTCCTCATAAGTTTTTTTTTTTTGCTTTTTGCTGAGGCAATTAAGGTTAAGGGACTTGCCCAGGGTCACACAGCTAGGGAATGTTAAGTGTCTGAGATCAGATTTGAACTCAGGTCCTCCTGACTTCAGGGCTGGTGCTCTATCCACTGCACCACCTAGCTGCCCCTCTCATAAGGTTTTTATGAAACTACTTTTTCCTAATTTTAATCCTACCTGTCTCAGTCATTCAGTCAAAAATATTTATTTAGCACTTAACTGTGCTAGCATTGTGCTAAAAATGCAGACAAGAAAAGGTAAAAGTAGTTCTTGCTCTAAAAGGGGAGAACCATATGTAAAGTTTTTTTAATATTTTATTTTACCTTATTACATATAAAAACAATATTAACATTTTTTTCATATTTTGAGTTCTAAATTATGTCCATCTCCTTATTGAGAAGGCAAGCAATTTAATATGGATTATGCATATGTTATCATGGAAAATACATTTCTGTTCTGTGAAGGAAAACACAGACAAAAAAAACTCAAGAAAAATAAAGAAAAAATATATATAATCTGCCTTCATAATCCAACCATTATTTCCCTGGATATATACAGGAACTTTTATCATAAGTCCTACAGAGTTGCCTTGGAGCATTGTATTGCTGAGAATAGCTAAGTTATTCATAGTAGATGTGTTACTGTAGAATATTCTAATTCAGCTCATTTCACTTTGTTCACATAAGTCTCTTGATTTTTTTCTGAGAATATTCTGTTCATCATTTTAAAAAATAAGTTAGTTTTTCCTTCCTAAGCTAATTCCCTTATTTTCCATACACTGTAATATCTTTCAGGCCTCTTTTATTTCAGATAATTTGTCCCCTTCTACCTTTCCCAGTGCATTCTTTTTTCTCATCCTTTAATTTCATTATTTTATATAATCATACCATTATATTCAGCTCATATTTCTGTTTTCTGCCTATGTATACTCCTTTTGTCTTAGTAATGAAAAAGTTTTTAGGAACTATAACATTTTTTTTCCATATAGGAATATAAACAGCTTAATCTTATCAAATTTCTTATAATTTCTCTTTCCTGTTAACCTGTTGAGTCATATTTAAAAATCAGATTTTTCTATTCACCTCTTGTCTTTTCATCAGGAATGCTTGAAAGTCCTGTATTTCATCCAATTTCCATTTTTATGTTTTATGCTCAGTTTTTCTGGGAAGGTGATTTTTGGTTATAATCCTAGGTTCTTTGTCCTCCAGAATGTCATATTCCAAGACCTCCAGTCCTTTAATATAGAACCTGCTAAATGTTGTGTTATTCTCACTGTGGCTCCAAGAAATTTTAATTGTTTCTTTTTTGAATGCTATTAATATTGTTGTCTTGACCTGGGAGCTCTAAGATTTGGTGATAATATTCCTAGGAGTTTTCATGTTGGATTCTCTATCAGGAAGTGTTTGGTGGAGTCTTTCAATTTCTATTTTATCCTCTGTTTCAAAAACATCAGAGCAGTTTTTCCTGATAATTTCTTGAAAGATGATGTTTAGGATCTTGTTTTGATCATGTAGTCCAGTAGTCCAGTGATTTTTAAATTATCTCTCCTGAATCTATTTTCTAAGTAAGTTTTTCCTGAGATATTTCACATTGACTTTTTTTCATTCTTTTGGTTTTGTTTTATTGTATCTTGATTTTTCTTTACTTTTATTTTTCTGCTAAATTTTAAGTTGTCTTTGGCCTTTACATGTTGAGAAGTTTGGAAATTTGCCCTGTGGCTACTGATTCAGTAATTCCAAGGTCCTCTCCTGGTTTGTTGGGGTCAGATCTGTACTGACACACCTTTGCTAGACTGGGCTCCACTCTCTCAGATTTTTCATGCTGATCTTCTCAGTTGTCTTGTGTCGCATAACTTTCAATCCATTTTGTGTGTGTGTGTGCGTGTGTGTGTGTGTGTGTGTGTGTGTGTAGATTCTGCCACTTGAGAATTTGTTTAGTGTCATTATTTAAAAATATTTTCAGGAGTTTGAGGGAAAGCTCAGGGGATTCTCTGCCTTTACTCTGTGTTCTACATAAAAACGTGTGTGTGTGTGTGTGTGTGTGTGTGTGTGTAATTTGTAAGTATCATTACCTCCATTTTACATATAAGGAAACTGATGCCCAAAGAAGCTAGCTAATACAACATGCCCCATATAGGTTCTATTATTTTCCCCACTGACTAACCTGACTCTTGAAATTTCCCAGTTTTTCTTGAAATATTATCCTTCTAGTTGACTAGAATCATATAGTCTCAGAGTTCTGCTTTGTTCTTCAGTATCCCTTCTTCTCATTCCCATATCCAATTAGTTCCCATTTTTTCATTGAAGTTACCTTGAACACATCCTTTATACTCATTCTTTGTTCTCCTCACACATCACCACTATCCTAGTTTGGGTATTTTATCTAGACTGGCAGTTTCTATAGTTGGTCTGTACCTAAATACTCCTTTCTCCAATACAGCCTCTATATGCAGGACAAATACTTGCTCATAAAACTCAGGTCCAACATGTTCTTTACTTAAAAAAAATTAAAGTATCTTTTTGCCTTTAGGATATAACAGTCTGACATTCAAATTTCTTTACATGTTGTTTTCAACCTTTCTAGAATTAAACATTACTGACTTTCACATAATGTAAACTGAATCCAAACTGGAGCTTATCAGTATATCTCCTTTCCATATATGCATCCAGCTCATCCTTCATGTACAGTTTATACTTCTTCCTCATCTTTACCTCACAAAACTCTGAATAAACTCAAGGCTTGTTATCTCAGGTGTCACTTCCTACATGAGGCTATTTCCCATTCCTCCAGTTATTAATCCTTTGCCCCATCTCAAATTATCTTCTATTGACTTATTGAGAAACACAATGTAAATTCTTTGTCCCCTTCCATCTTTATTTACCAAGACATTAAGTTCACTTAAAGAAAACTTTTTTTAGTGCCTTCAGAAAACTTTTTTGGTGCCTTTATTCTTATAATAAATATTTGTCAAATTGAATTAAATTGACCTTTCTTTTTTTTCCTTTTGCTTTATGCTAAGGCAATTGAGGTTAAGTGACTTGCCCAGGGTCACACAGTAAATTGACCTTTCTAATAACATGCAATCTATAAATGGAAAACTCAGGCTTCTAAAAGCAAAGATCTGTAAAATTAATTCATTTTTATTAGTTGTGCAGTATTCTTTCAAAAGAGGAGAAATTTTTCAGAAAAATAGAGTTAACCACTTAACCATCATTTAGCTTTGATAAAATTATATTTACCTCACACATATTTTTTTTTAAATCAAGTGTATAAACTTTCTCCTCAATATGTTCTTGCGACATAATCTGCTAATGCCTCATTCTATAGAAGAATTAGCTGTAAAATTTACTTCAGTTCCTATATAAAATTGATTACATCAAGTTCTTGTCCAAAGACTACATTGCTGTCTGATGAATCATTCAACAAGGCTGGAGTCCCATAGGTCACTCCCAAGATTGGTTGGTCTTAGCTTTTGGGGACATAGTTGCTGAACTGGCTGCAATATCCAACCTGGATTGCTCCTCTTAGTTTTTTGTAACTTGAACTCCTAAACTCCCAACAGGCTAACTCCTTACATCTGGAATTGAAAAGAATGAATGAACAGGCCAATGAAGCTCTATTTCAAAAGAGGCATATGAACGATGAGAAGGACAGAAGATCTCAAACCCTAACATTTGTCACATGATATCATAAGACTCTACAAGTGAGAACTCATTTTGTTCTCCAGAAATGAATGTAGTAAAAATAAGATGCCTAGAACTGTCTTAGACCCATTTTATTTTTTTATTAAAGCTTTTTATTTGAAAAACATATGGATGTGTAATTTTTCAACATTGACCCTTGCAAAGCCTTTTGTTACAAATTTTTCCCTCCTTCTTCCCTCCCCCTTTCCTAGATGATAGGTAGTCTAACACATGTTAATTATGTTAAAATACATGAAAAATCTAATATATGTATACATATTTATAGTTATCTTGCTGTCCAAGAAAAGTTGAATCTACAAGAAAAAAAAAACCTGAGAAGAAAAACAAACTGCAAGCAAACATCACAGAGAGCGTGAAAATGCTATGTTGTGGTTTGAAACATCTCATTGATGAAGAGAACCTTGTCCATCAGAATTGATCATCATATAGTTTTGTTGTTGTCATGTATAATGATCTCCTGATTCTGCTCATTTCACTCAGCATCAGTTCATGCAAGTCTCTCCAGGCTTCTCTGAAATCATCCTGCTGGTCGTTTCTTATAGAACATATATTCCATATATATTTCTTATATTCCATAACATTCATATACCATAATTCATTCAGCCATTTTCCAGTTGATGGGCATCCATTCAGTTTCCAGTTTTTAGCCACTACAAAAAGGGCTGCCACAAACATTTTTGCATATGTGGGTCCCTTTCCCTCCTTTAAGATCTCTTTCGGATATAGGCCCAGGGGTCAAAATGCTGGGTCAAAAGGTATACACAGTTTGATAACTTTTTGGGTATAGTTCTAAATTGTTCTCTAGAATTGTTGGATCCATTCACAGTTCCACCAACAATGCATCAGTGTCCCAGTTTTCCCACATCCCCCACCCCCCCAACATTCTCCGACCCTTTTTTAGATTCTGGTAGTTACAGAGGTAATGGTCAGGAAAAAAAAGTTACAGAAAATTCCCTCATGCATTTCACTCACACATCATCATGATTTTCCCAAAAGCAGTTTCTTAGAGTTTTTTTTTTAAACACCTTAACAAGCCAATGGCATCTGCACTTGCTCCAGACCCTCATTAAACTCATTCACATTCTCTTACAAATTATAGTTATATTATCATAATCATGTTTGTTAGATTATGATATGTTGTACTGCAGTTGCATTTATTTTTAAGTTATTGTAACTAATTATGGCATGATTTTTCTCCTGAAAGAAATGTCGAGAATCTGGGAGGAAATATGATTCCCAACTCTCAGCTAAAAATCTAGCTTGTAAGTAAAATATTGGGATGATCACATTAGTTATTTTAGGGCTGGTGGCTACTTTAGCAAAATATACTCATTTTCACTTGCTGTTCTAATTTTAGCAGGAGGGAAAAAAAGTGATTCATGGCAAACATAACTCAAAAGAATATTAACATTTATCCTAGGGGTATTACAGGTGTTGCAGCCTTTCCCATTTATTAGAGCATTTTTTATTTATCTCTAGAGTGGCTTCCCTCAAAAGGGATATCTGCTGAATTTCTCCATCATATCTAGCATCAATCACTTTGATTAGGGTCTCACTCCACAAACCCGGCAGTTTTTCTTCCATAGCCATTCCATATGTTTCATCCAGCTGTTCTACTTTTCAAGGCAGAATGGTGCTCTGTTCTCATAGTTTCTATCCCCGTCAAAAAGGTAATAGATTATTTCTTTATGCTTTTGATTTGTCTTGGTATCAAATGGGTTGAAATATTTCCTAATGCTAGTCCAGGACAAGAATTCAGTGGAATAGATGAAATTGCATCTCTGTGTCTTTTGATAACTGAGAGATTGGAAAGTGCATATTGTTGATGTTCATATAAAGAAGATTATTTGAAGAACCGGGGAAGGTCAAACAGAAAGTTTGTTGAAGAAACTATTTCTCCTGAGAATTTTTTTCTTTTACTATGTATCCTATGATGGAAGACCTATTGTCAGTTTAGCTTACATTAATGGATAGCAAACTATTTCATACTCTCATGGGTTTCTGAACTTCAGATTTTGTGTGTGTGTGTGCAGAATGGAAGTACTTTTTTTCCCCCAAAGCTAACATTTGTATAATAACTTACAGTAAACTATGTGTATTTTGTATTTACACACAAGTACTTAGAGTAGATAGATGGTAATCTAAAGAGGTGGTCTCTGAGATACCTAGAAAGGCTTTCTGCAAAAAGAGGGATTTAAATGGAATCTTATAAAAAGCCAGAGAATCTTGGAAATGGAGGTGAGGATGGAGATAATTTTATAAATATGAAGGACACAAAAGGGAGATGTTAATAAATTTCAAGTTGGCTGGTATAATTTGATCATAGAGTGAGTATAGGGCAGTTAACTATAAAAGATTGGAAAGATAACAAGAGGCCCAGTTATGAAGAGTTTTAAATGTTGAAGAAAGGACTATATATTTCATTCTTGAGACTGTAGAGAAGTATATGATATAATCAGACTTATACTTTATAAAAATCACTTTGTTCACTAAATGGAGGATAGAATGCAGTAGGGAAATATTTATTTATTTATTTTTATTATTTATTATTTTTTTAATTAAAGCTTTTTATTTGTATAACATATGTATGGGTAGTTCCCCAGCATTGATCTTTACAAAGCTCTCCATTACAACTTTTACCCCCAGTCCCCTCCCCTCCCCCAGATAGCAGGAAGTCCAAGTTAATAATGTAATAATAGTTGACAAGTTGTTCAAGAAAAATCCTATCTACAAGAAAAAAAAAAAGAAAACCAGAGAAAGGCAACACAATGCAAGCAAACATCAATAGAGATCATGAAAATGTTACGTTGTGGTCCATATTTCATATCCCTCTCTCTGGGTGTATATGGTTTTCTTCAGTGAACAATTGGAAGTGGTTTGAGACATTTCTTTGTTGCAGAGAGCCATGGACCTCAGAATTGATCGTCATATAGTATTGTTGCTGTGTATAATGATCTCCTGGTTCTGCTCGTTTCACTCAGCATCAGTTCATGCAAGTCTCTCCAGGCCTCTCTGAAATCATCCTGCTGATCGTTTCTCACAGAACAATAATATTCCATAACATTCATATACCATAATTTATTCAGCCACTCTCCAATTGATGGGCAACCCTTCAGTTTCCAGTTTCTAGCCACTACAAAAAGGGCTGCCACAAACATTCTTGCACATGTGGGTCCCTTTCCCTCCTCTAAGATCTCTTTGGGATATAGGCCCAAGAGAAACACTGCTGGATCAAAGGGTATGCACAGTTTGATAACTTTTGGAGCATAGTTCCAAATTGTTCTCCAGAATGGTTGGATCCGTTCACAGTTCCACCAACAATGTATTAGTGTCCCAGTTTTCCCACATCCCCTCCAACATTCATCGTTATCTTTTCCTGTCATTTTAGCCAATCTGACAGGGGTGTAGTGGTACCTCAGAGTTGTCCTAATTTGCATTTCTCTGATCAATAGTGATTTGGAGCAACTTTTCATAGGACTAGAGATGCTTTTAAAGTAGGGAGATATTTAAAGCAAAGAGACCAATTAGAAGGTTATTTTTGAAATGTACAGGTAAAAGGTAATGATGACTCCAGTAAGTATTGTGGCTCTATGATTCAAGAGAAGGGGAAGGCATATGAGACATTATAGATAATGGAAATGTACAATGTATCAGATTGCCTGCTGTCTTGGGAAGCAGAAAAGAGGGAAGAAGCGAGAAAAAAATTGGAACTCAAAATCTTACAAAAGCAACTGCTGAAAATTACCTTGACATGCAATTGTAAAAAAAATCTATTAAGATGTCATATAACATTTTGTGAAGGTAGAAATAAGATTTTGATTATAAATTGTATATGTGGGTAGGATGAGTGAGAGTAAGAGGATCAGATCCAGGGAAACACTAAGGTTGCAAACCTAAAAAATTTGGAGAATGTTGGTGCCTTCAATATTCTTAAAGAAACTTATAAAAGGCCAGATATTGGAAGTGGGATGTGATTTCTCTATTGCAGATGTTGAGTTAATATGTCCACAATGCCTTCCAGACAGTTTGAATTGTCTAAATGGTAGTTTTTTTTCCTTTTCCTTTTTTTTTATTAAAGCTCTTTATTTACAGAACATGAGTAATTTTTCAACGTTAATCTTTGCAAAACTTTCAGTTCCAAGTTTTTCCTTCCTTCCCATCACCTCCTCCCCTAGATGACAAGTAGGATAATACATGCTAAATATGTTAAAATATATGATAAATCCAATATATGTATACATATCTATACAGTTATCTTGCAGCACAAGAAAAATCGGATCTAGAAAGAGAAAGGAAAAAAAACCTAAGAAGGAAAAAAAATGCAAGCAAACATCAGCAGAAAGTGTTAAAATTCTATTGTGTGGTCCACACTCAGTTCCCACAGGCCTCTCTCTGGGTGTATATGGCTTTCTTCAACACTGAACAATAGGAGGTTTGAATAATGAGGTTTGAATCACCTCAATTATTGAAGAGAACCATGCCCATCAGAATTGATCATCATATAGTCTTTTTTTAAATTCTTTTTTTATGTGTATACGTATGTATACAGTTATCTTGCCATACAGGAAAGAAAAAAAAAACCTGAGAAGGAAAACATAATGCAAGCAAACATCAATAGACAGTGTGAAAATGCTATGTTGTGGTCCACATTCAGTTCCCACAGGCCTTTCCCTGGGTGTATATGGCTTTTTTCATCACTGAACAGCTGGAACTGGTTTGAAACATCTCATTGTTGAAGAGAACCATGTCCATCAGAATTGATCATCATATAATATTGTTGTTGCCGTGTATAATGATCTCCTGGTTCTGCTCATTTCACTCGGCATCAGTTCATGTAGGTCTCTCCAGGCCTCTCTGAGATCACCTTGTTGGTTGTTTCTTACAGAACAATAATATTCCATGACATTCATATACTATAATTTATTCAACCATTCTCCAATTGAAGGGCATCCATTCAGTTTCCAGTTTCTAGCCACTATAAAAAGGGCTACTAAAACATTTTTCCACATGTGGGTCCCTTTCCCTCTTTTAAGAGCTCTTTGGGATATAGGCCCAATAGAAACACTGCTGGGTCAAAGGGCATGCACAGTTTGATAACTTTTTGAGCATAGCTCCAAATTGCTCTCCAGAATGGCTGGATCCATTCACAGTTCCGCCAACAATGCATCAGTGTCCCAGTTTTCCTACATCCCCACATCCCCTCCAACATTCCTCATTATCTTTTCCTTTCATCTTAGCCAATCTGACAGGTGTGTAGTGTTGTCTTAATTTGCATTTCTCTGATCAATAGTGATTTGGAGCACCTTTTCATATACCAGAATTAGTTTTAATTTCTTTATCTGAAAATTGTCTGTTCATATCCTTTGACCATTTATCTTTTTTTTAATTAAAGCTTTTTATTTGTATTACATATGTATGGGTAGTTCCCCAGCATTGATCTTTACAAAGCTTTCCATTACAAATTTTACCCCCAGTCCCTTCCCTTCCCCTAGATGGCAGGAAGTCCACTACATGTTAATAATGTTGAAATACTTGACAAGTTGTGCATGAAAATTCCTATCTACAAGAAAAAAAAAGAAAATCAGAGAAAGGAAACACAATGCAAGCAAACCTCAGTAGAGATCATGAAAATGTTACCTTTTGGTCCATATTTCATTTCCCTCTTTCTGGGTGTATATGGTTTTCTTCAGTGAACAATTGGAACTGGTTTGAGACAATTCTTTGTTGCAGAGAGCCATGTCCATCAGAATTGATCATCATGTAATATTGTTGTTGCTGTGTATAATGATCTCCTGGTTCTGCTCTTTTCACTCAGCATCAGTTCATGCAAGTCTCTCCAGGCCTCTCTGAAATCGTCCTGCTGGTCGTTTCTTACAGAGCAATAATATTCCATAACATTCATATACCATAATTTATTCAGCCACTCTCCAATTGATGGGCATCCCTTCAGTTTCCAGTTTCTAGCCACTACAAAAAGGACTGCCACAAACATTCTTGCAGATGTGGGTCCCTTTCCCTATTCTAAGATCTCTTTGGGATATAGGCCCAGTAGAAACACTGCTGGGTCAAAGGGTATGCACAGTTTGATAACTTTTTGAGCATAGCTCCAAATTACTCTCCAGAATGGTTGGATCCATTCACAGTTCCACCAACAATGTATTAGTGTCCCCGTTTTCCCACATCCCCTCCAACATTCATCGTTATCTTTTCCTGTCATTTTAGCCAATCTGACAGGGGTGTAGTGGTACCTCAGAGTTGTCTTAATTTGCATTTCTCTGATCAATAGTGATTTGGAGCAACTTTTCATAGGACTAGAGATGGTTTTAATTTCATCATCTGAAAATTGTCTGTTCATATCCCTTGACCACTTATCTATTGAAGATTGGCTTGAATTCTTACATATATGAGACAATTCTCTATATATTTTAGAAATGAGGCCTTTATCAGAACCCTTAAACATAAAGATGATTTCCCAATTTATTGCTTCCCTCCTAATCTTGTCTGCATTAGGTTTGTTTGTACAAAACCTTTTTTAAAATTTATTAATTTTTTTGTTCAAAACCTTTTTAACTTAATATAGTCAAAATTATCTATCTGGTGTTCAATTAAGAGTTCCAGTTCTTTGGATGCAAATTCCTTACTTCTCCACAAGTCTGAGAGGTAAACTATCCTATGTTCCTCTAATTTGCTTATAATATCACCCTTTACATCTATATCATGAACCCATTTAGATCTTATGTGGTGTTATGTATGTGGTGTTAGATGTGGGTCAAGCCCTAATTTCTTCCATACTAGTTTTCAATTTTTGCAGCATTTTTTTGTCAAATAATGAGTACTTATCCCCAAAACTGGGGTCTTTGGGTTTATCAAACACTAGATTGCTATAGTTATTGCCTGGTTTGTCCTGTGATCCTATGCTTTTCCATTGATCAACTACTCTGTTTCTTAGCCGGTACCAAATGATTTTGATGACCACTGCCTAACTGGTAGTTTGTGTTAAAGGGCTTGAACTCAGGAAAGAAAACATGACTATATCTACAGACAGGAGTATCATCTGCATTGAGAAATTATTGGTTACTTTGGAAGGCATAAGGGTAACCTGGACTCTCTATAATTCCAGGAAAGTCACTTGATTTCTATTTGCCTCAGTTTCCCCAACTAAAAAATGGGATTAATTATAATATAAATATAATTAATTATAATTACATGGTTGTTATTAGTATCAAATGAGATCATATTTGTAAGGAGAAAAAAATGATGGTTAGCACAGTGCCTGACACATTATAGACAATATATAATTCCTTTCCCTAACTTCTCCAGTCTATTGACTCCTTCCTTATTGAGTATAAACATGCCAAAATCTCCTCTCATATAAATGATTTGGAGAGAGTTTTTGTTTGTTTGTTTGTTTTTGAGAGACATCTGTTGTTAAATTATTCAATGTCTTCCCACAGGGTACAAATTCATGTTGAAAGATGATGTTTTGTCTTGTGAGGCCTTGAGAATGATCTCATACCAGACAGGAGCAGGAGAAGAGTAAGAGTCTATTTGGTTTCTGTTACGTTACTAGACCAAAAGGAAAACATGGGAAATAGAAGAATAATGGATCTTGGTTTTGCATGGTTTTCACCGGAGAAGCCCTAGGATTCCAAGAAAACTGGCATCAGACACTGAAATAGGTACTTTGGAAGCCAGGACAGGCAACTTATTCCAACTAACACCTTTCATAATGCTGATATAATGTAAATGTTAGAGGGGTATTTTGACTTTTTCACTTTCAGTAATGGACAAAGATTCAAACTAAAACAAGATTGATTTGGGATGAATGATATAGAGATCCTAATTTCCTAGGCTTTTGAAACTCTCTAAATGTTTATAGATAAGAATTAACTCACATTTCATATTAAGTATAGACTTTTGATTTCACATATTCAGCCATATAATTCTTTGTTGATAAGCAGTGCAACTAGCAGTACCGTTAATTAAAACTTCTAGAAATTTGATCCTCAAACTTCCAATCCACAAAGTCCCCTCAAGCATTTCTGTTAAATAGAAGGAATGGTTAAAGCTAATCTTGTTTTAATTTTTAAAAGTTTTCTCATATAGCCCCAGGAAACCATAAAGGAAGGAAAAGGGCCCACATGTGCAAAGGTGTTTGTAGCAGCTCTTTTTGTGGTGCCAAGAATTGGAAAATTAGTGGATGCTTATCAGTTGGGGAATGGCTGAATAAGTTTTCGTATATGAAAGTAATAAACTATTATTGGTCTATAATAATGGTGACAAAGCTGATTTTAGAAAGGCCTGGAAAGATTTAGACAAACTATTACTGAGTAAAATAAGCAGAATCAGGAATAAATTGTACATAGTAACAGCAAGATAATAATGATCAACTATGAAAAACTTGGTTCTCCTCAGCAGTTCAGTGATTCAAGATAATCCCAATAAACTTTAGATAGCAAATACCATCTGCATTCAGAAAGAGCTATGGAGATTATATTTAAGTCAATGCATGCTATATTCACTTTTTCTTCTTTTTTTCTGTTTTTTTTCTCTTGTGATTTTCCCTTTTTGTTCTGATTTTTCTCTCCCAACATGATTCATAATGAATTGTGCATTAAAATGAATGTACATGTATAATAAAAAACAATTTAAAAATTTTTCTCAAACAGAGAATAATAAATACCCAGGATTTAAATATCCTTATGAATATCATGTATATTGGAAAAAATCTCTGGCTTTGAAGTTATAAGACCTAGGTTCAAATTCTAGATCTTTCATTTAGCAAACACATGATCTTGAGCAAATCTTCCTTGGATTTATATTCCCTCTAGAAAAAAAAATCAATATTCTTTCCAGGTCAAAATTTATGATATATCCATCTTTCTGTTTGTCTGTTTGTTTTGTTGTTGTTGTTGTATCTTTGGGTGTTTTCTTGAATAATTGTTTTTAACTAAAAGTTTTAACAAGGTGACAATAAATTACTCAGAACTAGATTTGCTTAATAAAAATTTACTACATGTTTGATCTATTAAAATATATAAATACAGTTATACATATATGTGTGTGTGTGTATGTGTGTCAATTGGAAAAAGTGGTGAAATGACAAATTCACAATAGGATTTTTTTGAAAATTCATATTTTGTAAATAAGTGTTTGTAAAGAGTTAGGAGTAACATTTTTATATAATATTTTAATACAGAAAAATAGGGTGAATTAGAAGCATAAAAATTACATCTAAAGAGGACCATAAGGATCATCTAATTTAATTATTTTATTTTCCATATGAGGACAATTAAATCCAAAGTAAATAACACAAAGTTACAGTACTTAAAAAGACAGGGTAATAATTTGCAAGCCCAAGTCTTTAATTCTGAGTTCGGTCCTCTTTTTTCTCTTTTTCATCTGCTGCTTCATTATCCATGTTTTAATATCTTAATAATATGAATTATGCTTGGTTTTCTCCTGAAATTTATTAGTTCTTCATATTTCATGAAATTGAATTATTTGTCACTTAGGATCACTTCAACTGTTGCAGAAGGGGGTTACAAAAGCAATTTATCTTGTGTTAGGGTTATTGGGTATTTAAACTTCAAATGAAGCTTTTCTTTGTAGAAATTCATCAGTTGCAAGAAAAAAAAATAATTCCCATTCCATAGCTCTAGGGCAAGAACAAATGAGTAATGAATGGACAAAAAAAGCACCATTTATTGCCAAGACATTGTGAAAACTGTTAAGTCAGTAGTATTTAACCCTATATTGGAACCTGTAATAATATAGACAGTTTTAATGGTAAAGACAGAATAGGAAACTATTTAGTAAATGTTTATGTTGGTAACTTTTTTTAACCTAAACTTATTTCACCAATGTGAGAAACTTGTAAAGATGACCAACTTCTAAAACTTATTTAGAAATTCACTCAGTGCACCAAGAGGGTATAATTTGGTGATATCAAAGAATAAAATATAACAATGTTTTCACATGTCAGATGTATGTGCTATGTTCTGGTACTTTTATTTGTTGTATCTGCTAATGTTATGACTAAGTTAAAAAGAAAAAGGAGATATTGAAGAATAAATTATGTGCCTAAGTGTTACCTTTTCCTTTCTGGCAACTTTTATTATAGACTATTTGTTCAGAGAAAACCACATGAATTATGTTGGAGAAATTGCAATGAGACACACTTCTTTTGTCTGACCAAGTTTTTCCATGACCTTGAAAGTTCAGGATATTGTGGAGATAGTTGCTACCAAAATTACAAGCAGTTGAATTTTATACAACTGTTCCTCAATGTCCATCTCATTTTGGTATCAGATGAGTAAACACCTAATTAATCACTAAAGTCAATAGACAACCTAGGTTCAAGATAAAATTGCATTCTATAGATATCACTAATAAGCCAAAAAAATGAGAAATATTTAGAAAGGAAATTAAATTATGATAAAATATAATACATTTCATAAGTTTTTCAGGATATAATTTACCAAATGCAACATGGCTAAAATCATCAATATTAATTTCCTAGGTGACTTTCTATTTAATCTCTTTTTTTCCATAAAAACTGTATATATTCTTAAAGGGTTTAACATAAGGTTAAATACTAACTTAACAGTCTTTACAATGTACTGACAGTAAATGTTACCTTCTTAATCCATTCATCTTTCATTATTCCCTGTCCTAGAATTGTGGAATTTTGTTGTAAATTCTTTTAATTTTTCTTTTTCATAACAAGTACAAATAACCTTGCCCATATCTATGATTTCATTTGTATTGCTCTACTTGTTTCAAAATTCTCTCCATCATAATAATCAATAACTCTTCAGCATTCTAAAATCTTAGAGCTTTGGCATGGATACCATGAGATTGAGTCTCTTGTCCATAGTTTTACAATCTGTATGTGTAAGAAAAACTTGAACCTAATAATATGTGGCATATATTTTAATAGTTAAAATTAACAGAGTTGTTAACTGTTTTAATAGGGAATGAGTTTTGTTTTTCAATATTTCCAAAGATTAGTGATTTAGGTATCTAGGCATTCCTTCTACTAATAAAGAATGCATCTCATCATTGCTCAGGGGACTGGTTTTGAAGAATAATTGAATATCAGAGCTAGAAAGAAGGTTTATACATTCTCTAGTCAAATTCCTTATTTTACAGATAATGAAACAAGAATAAAAGATGTCTTACTATCACACAAATAGAAATTATCATAACTCCAATGTGAACTCAACATCATACTTCGTAAAGTCCTAAAATAATCATCATTATTTAAATTAATTAAATTAATTTTTAGTTTTACAGAATTTCCTTAGAAAATTAGTGGTCAAACGAACTGGATTTCCCAGAGATGAGACTGGAAGTCTTATGCCTTAAATGACAGCTATCTATACTTTGCAATGCACTTATCCTTTAATGTTACTATTATTCAGTTAGAAAGCTATTTCAGTGGTCCAGGTAGAAGTGATGAGGTCCTGAATCAAGAAAGTGACTGGATGCACATTTAGAAGGGGGTGGATTTGAAAGATGTTAAACTAGAAGTAAAATAAAAGAATAGAGCTGAGAGATGAATGAAAGGAAAAGAAATGAAGGCATTGAGTGGATGCAGCTTTTCTAGGAAAGGGAGAAGGGATATAAAATAATAATTTGAGAAGTTCTAGGATCTAATTACTTTTAGGAATTAGTGAGGTTTGTTTATGATTATAGTTAGCAGGGTTAAAACTAGTAGTCAGGGAGAGACTGAAGATTAGAATGGAAATTAATTGTGAGAGTGGGAAAGAGGGTATATGCTATAGAAGATAGGAGGGAATGGGGAAAAGAGCACATGCAGAATGATTATAGAAAAATTACATCATAATAAGAGCCTGTAGTAAAAAAAAATGGGGGGGGGGATAAACTAGTAATGGATGAAGCCAAAAAGTTTTGAGATGAGAAGAACAGCAGAAAAGATATCTCAGGGAAAATAGCCTCAACTTTTAAAAAATAACATATGAGGTGAAATCTTTATCTAAAAAGGATTGGAAAGGGAAATGTAGGAGTTTAAGAAGAACTAAATAAATTTGAAACACTCACTGTGGGAAATAGAATAGAGAATCAGTTACAAAGATTGCCTTAGTGTGGAAGGGTACAGATGAATTTAGATGAGATAAATTTGTAGTGGACCCAGTCAACTATATGCTATGACATCCTGAAGCTCTGTTCATTTGTCTGTGAGTAAAATGATTTTACACTATTGAATGATATAACCAATTTATGGTTTGTTTTTTGACAAAATGAGCTAAAGAGAGGAGACAAATGATTTAGTAATTGAGAAGAATGTAGAGTTGAAGTGGTTAAATATAGGGATGAATTTCTGAAAGAAGAGAAATTAATTTAGAACAAGGGTAACGATCTAAGAAAATACTGAGGTGGTAGAAGCATTGGTGGTCACAGTGAGGTTGAGAAATGGGTTTAGCAGGAATAGAGCATAATGAGAAAAGGAAATATCTATAATCAGATAAAGGAATTTTAAATTGTTGATTTTGGGAATGTAGTATATATGTGAGATTGAGATATAGGTGTGATCTCAAATTTAAATTCAAATTCAAATGCTTAATAAGCCCTTAGTATGTGCTTGATTATGGTGCAAATTAGTAGGCCTTATATAGTTAAAAGTGTTTTGATATTCCATTTCACCTTATTAATATATACAAAAAACCATAAAGACCAGCCAAAAGCAGTAACCTGAATACAATCTACTCTGAGCTCATAATTCAGACAGCTGAGAAAATTGTATGAACAGTTAATGTGATGCCAAATCTGCAAGAAAGCGAAGCTCACTAGAGTGGATAGTGTTATCTGTGAGTTTGGCCTAGGACTGGAAAGGCAAAGGAATAATATAAGGAACCTAGTTGTCACTCCTGAGAGGGCACATGATAAATATAGTAATAACTAGGTCCAAGTAAATGTAAACCTAAAGAATGATGCCAAGAAAAGCAAACTCAGTCAAGAGAACAGACAAAAATGGAGAATGGAGGAAATCAGAAACCATGAAGCAAAACAGAAATTGTAAGAATGGGTCACTGTTGAGATGAGTTTTAAAACTTCCGAGGTTGAATGCTTTGCAACCTCGAACATTCCAAATGACTCATAGCTAAATCCTGAATCCCGAAACACAATCCTGCTTTTATATTATTCTCCAGTTTTGTAAAAAACAAAAACAAAAAACTGGAAAATTAGGAACAAAACAAAAATTATGTCAGCCTTTCTTATTATTAAATACTGGTTCTTTTGTGGAAAGAATTAGTCTACCATCTAGTTTGCAATCACACAAATATGGTCATATATAAAGGCATATATATGTATATATTTGTATTTATATAACATACATAATAGATGTATGTACATACTTATTACATACATGTATGCATGTGTGTTTGTATGTGCCATTTCAAACCTGCCTTCTAATCTGATTAAAATTTTTCACTTTTTAATGAGACATTAAACAATTAAAATGTACATAAATATATCAGAATTATAATCTGGGACTTCCTTCCGGGGGTGGAGCCATGGTGGCAGAGATCAGACAGGAGTCTCTGTAACCTCCTCTAACCTCCCCTCAAACCAACAACATATGAAGCCTCTAGACTGATTCTGAAGCAAAAAAAAAACCACAATATCTGGAGAACAACACGATTCTAGAAGAAGATACTCTGGAAGAACCTCAAAACAGGTCTGTTTTAATTGGGCAGGGGGTGGCCTACAGAACCCAGACTGCTGCGCAGGGAGACCGGGGCAGGGAGCTGGAGCAGGGAGCTGGAACAGGAGTCGGATCAGTAGTGGGAGCGTTGTGCTTTTCACACACCTGGGAGTCTTCTGCGGGCCTCTTGGAACAATTTGTCCTGATTGTGGGCAGGTGGTTTGGAGGGTCTGCCTTTTGAGGGGGATAGATTGTGAACCACTGAACCCCTGATGAGCATGGGACCTAGCTGCCATTACACAGCACCTTAAAGCAATCAATCAAACAACAGGACTGATCAGCACCAGAAATAATTCAATCAGCAGAGATGCCAAGTACCTGAAATAATTCAATCAGCAGAACTGCCCAGTTCCTGAAATAACTCAATCAGCAGAACTGCCCCAGGGCAAATTAAAGCAGCTGTCCCACCTTTGCCCTAAACAGACCTCACACCTTTAAAAAAAAAGATGAATAAAAAACCAAAAAGAGCTCTCACCATAGACAACTTTTATGGAGAGAGGGAAGAACAGACCTCAAATCCTGAGGCCCCCTAAAGGTAAAGCAACTCCAGAAAAAGCCCCAAATTGGTCTCCAATAAATTGGTCTCCATGTCACAAGGCTTTCTTTGAAGATTGCATAAAAAAATCTTAAAAGAGAGTTAGAAGAAACATGGGGAAACGAAATGAGATCACTGCAAAATAAAATAGAAAAAATGGAAAAAGAATGCAATGAACAAAAAAATGTAATTGGTCAATTGCAAAAGGAACTAAAAACAGTAACTGAAGAAAATAAGACATTAAAAATTAGAATTGAACAATTGGAAATGAATGACTCATCAAGACTTCAAGAATCAGTCAAACAAAAACAAAAAAATGAAAAGATAGAGAAAAACATGAAATATCTCCTAGGAAAGACAACTGACCTGGAAAATAGATCTAGGAGAGACAATCTAAGGATTATAGGGCTTCCTGAAAGCCATGATGAAAAAAAGAACCTGGACACTATATTCCAGGAAATCATAAAAGAAAACTGCCCTGATATTTTACACCCAGAAGGCAAAATACTCCTTGAAACAATCCACCGATCACCTCCTGAAAGAAACACAAAAATTAAGTCCCCCAGAAATATCATGGCTAAATTCCAGAACTATCATACCAAGGAAAAGATATTACAAGAAGCCAGAAAGAAACAATTTAAATATCGGGGAGCTACAATTAGGATCACACAGGACCTAGCAGCTTCTACTTTGAAGGATCGAAGGGCCTGGAATCAGATATTCTGAAGGGCAAAGGAACTTGGATTACAGCCAAGAATAAGTTACCCAGCTAGAATGAGCATTATCTTCCAGGGAAGAAGATGGTCATTCAATGATATAGGAGAATTTCACCTATTTCTACTGAAAAGACCACAACTGAACAACAAATTTGATCTACAAACACAGAACACAAGAGAAACATAAAAAGGTAACAAGAAAAAAAAAACTCTTAAGAACTATATTTATGTTAAAGATACTTATAGAATGAGGGTTGATTTTATGAATCTATTATTACATTATGATTATGATACGATTACTGTGATTTTATGATTATTATCATATGATTACTGTGATTTTATGATTATTATGATATGTTTATTGTGATTTTATGATTATTATATGATAAACTGAAAAAGAAATTAGAGGTAGAAAAGGGATAACACTGGAAGAAGAGGAAAAGGAGGTAAAATAAGGAAATTACATCACATGTAGAGGCAAAGAAAACCTACAATGATTGAGGGGAGAAAAGGGAGGGGAATGAGAATTGGGTTAATCTCCATCTCATCAGATTTGGCTCAGAGGGAATAATAGACGTACTTATAAGGAAACAGGAGGGAAAGGGGGGAAAAAAGGGGTGGGTGGGGCTCTAAAGGGGAAGGATTGTTTGAGGGAAGTGGTTTTCAAAAGCAAAATAGTAGGGAGGAGGGAAAGGGGATAAGAAAGAGAAAAGCATAAGCTAGGGTAAATAAGATGGCAGGAAATACAGAATTAGTTATTTTAACTGTGAATGTGAATGGAATGAACTCTCCCTTAAACCAGAAGCAGATAGCAGACTGGATTAAAAACCAGAATCCAACAATATGTTGTATACAAGAAACACATCTAAAACATAGAGATACATACAGGGTGAAGGTAAAAGGCTGGAGCAGAATCTATTATGCTTCAGGTGAACAAAAAAAACCAGGGGTAGCAATCCTGATCTCAGACCAAATAAAAGCAAAGATAGACTTAATTAAAAGAGACAAAGAAGGAAATTATATCTTCCTAAAGGGTACCATAGATGATGAAGCAATATCAATACTAAACATATATGCACCAAGTGGTATAGCATGAAAATTCCTAGAGGAAAGCTTCAGAGAGATGCAAGAAGAAATAGACAGCAAAACTATAATAGTGGGAGATCTCAACCTCCCTCTCTCAGAACTTGATAAATCAAACCACAAAATAAATAAGAAAGAAGTTAAGGAGGTAAACAAAATGTTAGAAAAGTTAGGTATGATAGATCTTTGGAGGAAATTAAATGGAGACTGAAAGGAGTTTACTTTTTTCTCAGCAGTCCATGGAACTTAAACAAAAATTGACCATGTTTTAGGACACAAAAACCTCAAAATCAAATGCAGGAAGGCAGAAATAATAAATGCATTTTTTTCAGATCATGACGGAATAAAAATCACATGCAATATAAGGCCAGGAGAAAATAGACCAAAAAGCAATTGGAAACTAAATAATTTTATCCTAAAGAATGAATGGGTGAAACAGCAAATTACAGACACAATTACTAATTTCATCCAAGAGAATGACAATAATGAGACAACATACCAAAATTTATGGGATACAGCCAAAGCGGTAATAAGGGGAAATTTTATATCTCCAGATGCTTATTTGCATAAAATAGAAAAAGAGAAAATCAATGAATTGGGCTTGCAACTAAAAAAGCTAGAGAAAGAACAAATTAAAAACCCCCAATCAAATACCAAACTTGAAATCCTAAAAATGAAAGGAGAGATTAGTAAAATTGAAAGTAAAACAACTATTGAATTAATAAATAAAACTAAAAGTTGGTTTTATGAAAAAACCAACAAAATAGATAAACCTCTAGTTAATTTAATTAGAAAAAGGAAAGAGGAAAATCAAATTGTTAGTCTCAAAAATGAAAAGGGAGAACTTTCCACCAATGAAGAGGAAATTAGAGCAATAATCAGGAGTTACTTTGCCCCACTGTATGCCAATAAATTTCATAACCTAAGTGAAATGGAGGAATATCTACAAAAATATAGATTGCCCAGATTAACAGAAGAGGAAATAAATTACTTAAATAGTCCCATTTCAGAAAAAGAAATAGAACAAGTCATTAATCAACTCCCTAAGAAAAAATCCCCAGGACCAGATGGATATACATGTGAATTCTACCAAACATTTAAAAAACAGTTAACTCCAATATTATATAAACTATTCGAAAAAATAGGGAATGAAGGACTCCTACCAAAATCTTTTTATGATACAGACATGGTACTGATACCTAAACGAGGTAAAACAAAAACAGAGAAAGAAAATTATAGACCAATCTCCTTAATGAATATTGGTGCAAAAATCTTAAATAAAATATTAGCAAAGAGATTACAGAAAATCATTCCTAGAATAATACACCATGACCAAGTAGGATTTATACCAGGAATGCAGAGATGGTTCAATATTAGGAAAACTATTAACATAATTGACTATATTAATAACCAAACTAGCAAAAACCATATGATAATATCAATAGATGCAGAAAAAGCATTTGATAAAATCCAACATCCATTCCTATTAAAAACATTAGAGAGTATAGGAATTAATGGACTTTTCCTTAAAATAGTCAGTAGCATCTATTTAAAACCATCAGCTAGCATCATATGTAATGGTGATAAACTGGAACCATTCCCAATAAGATCAGGGGTGAAACAAGGTTGCCCACTATCACCATTACTGTTCAATATTGTATTAGAAATGCTAGCCTTGGCAATAAGACAAGAAAAAGAGATTAAAGGAATTAGAGTAGGTCATGAGGAAACCAAATTATCACTCTTTGCAGATGATATGATGATCTACTTAGAGAACCCTAGAGAATCAACTAAAAAACTATTAGAATTAATCCACAACTTTAGCAAAGTTGCAGGATACAAAATAAATCCACATAAATCATCAGCATTTTTATACATCACCAACAAAATGCAACAGCAAGAGATACAAAGAGAAATTCCATTCAAAATAACTATCGATAGTATAAAATATTTGGGAATATATCTGCCAAGGGAAAGTCAGGATCTATATGAGCAAAACTACAAAACACTCTCCACACAAATAAAGTCAGATCTAAACAATTGGAAAAACATCAAGTGCTCTTGGATAGGT